>CABHPH010133141.1:0-36326 GCA_902168325.1 Peromyscus nudipes | reverse complement strand
AATTTGTTGTGCAAAATGGAGCCACGGCTTGAGAGCTAAAGCTGGGAGAGGCTGTGAATTCCACTGTGGACACAATGAATATGCCAAATTTGCAAAATTCTCCGTGGATCATAATCAATGAACAGAGAAAGTATAAGCAGACTTTACAGCACACGACATTTGGTAGGAATATGGTTTTTGTCATTTTGTCCTTTCTGCTATTTATAACTGGTCTCAGGGTTGGGCTGTTGGTTTTTTTTTTTTTTTCAAAGCAGAAGCTAAAGAAATGAAAGTACATGCTTAAGATAAATATCTTGCATTTTTTAGCAACGTGCAATCAACATGAACCCCCACGGATACCATATTAAATACTGTAACTAGGTCGATTTCTGGTATTTAATTTTGCAGTTATAATACTAATGTTGTGATAACAGTTCTAATCAGATCTTTTGCCTCGGGGCTAAAGAGCTAGACTGTCAGGTTTGGAAAGGCATGTCCCTCCACACGCAGACAAGCCAAGGGCATATTTATTGCTTATTTGTTCCTTTTCTTTCTTCTTCCTCTGAGCTACCAGTAGTATGGCAAATTAATTAATCTTCTGCTCTGGTCAGGTAAATTCTACGCCCTTAGGGAAATAGTTTCCTGTGTTTCTTTGGTTGTGGCTAGAAAGGCATCAGCAACAGCTTATAGAGGCAGACAAAACTGTAAACAGGAACATGTTTTGTAGAAGGCAAACTGGAAGTGGGCCCATTAAATGATCGGATGAACAAAAAGCACATGCACAGGTAAAAGTAATGTGATTAATTTAGATGCCACTTTGGTGAAATCAAAGACATTTGATCACTTTTCTAATAAGTGTGGCTAAGTTTTTTTAAAAGAACTGCAATTCCTAGAAGTAATTTTTGAGTCACAACTTGAAATGGCAGGCTCTTTAGAAGTACTTGGATGACTGCATAGCAGCACATAAAAACAATTTCACCGAACCCAGCAGCGTATCGGAATCTTCTCAGTGAAGGAGTCTCACGTTTCCACCCACTCAACACCTCAGTTTCCCCAGCCCCAGATGAACCACTGTGACTGACTGGGTGGCTGGGATGTATCCTCTTCACTTCTTACATCTTTACTGACATCTCAAGCTTTGATTTTATTGAAGATTTATAACAAGGTATTTTTCTCCCCTAGAGCTGAAATGTTGAAGCTATAAATTGGGAGGGAAGAAAGCTTTTAGAATAGATTTACCATGTAGATATTAACCACTGGGGATGAAGTAACTTGCATGCTGTGGATGGCCAGTTAGTGGTCTAGAGGAAACAAGAAATATAGACTCTTCTACCACCACTCAGTTCAGAACAGTTTCCATGACCCTTGTTAAAAGTAACAGCTGTGTCAATTCTGGACTCTTCACAAGGCAATGGGATTACAGAGTACACAGGGACAATTCCTCTCATGTGCTTGGAACAGAACAGGTAGCCCGCATGCGCAAATCCAGTTACAGATCCTTCCATTTACTGGATAGCATTTCAATTCAGACAATCAATTGTTGCATTGGTCTAGTCAAGAGTTCAACATTTCAGTTCAACGTTCTCTTCAAACAGATTTTTCTTAGGTAGGAAGTACATGTTTTGCATACCAGCTATATCAACTATACCCCAAAGCTACCTGTGACCTGCAGTTACCAGTGTAGCCCCGAGGGGCCATGTTTCCACATGTGTGTTGAAAGGAAAGTCGGAAGTGGCAAAAGAGTGTTAAATCCTAGGCACTAGCCTCAGCACTTTGAGAACTTAGGCATAGCCTGGACTGGTAGCGCTTGCCTTGAATCCCAGCACTAGGAAGGCAGAGGCAGGCAGAGCTCTGCGGGCTCAAGGTCAGCCTTATCTATACAGCAAGTTTCAGGACAGCCAGAGCTACGTAGCCCTGTCTCAAAACAAAAACAAAAACCTTTATGTGGAAATGGTAAAGACCACAAGCCAAAATATGGAGAAGGTTGTTTGGTGACAAATCTTGGGCGTATATCCTCCCTGTTAACGTTCCCGCGGTCGTACCTTCTAGTCTTTATTGAATCCTTGGCCAGTTCTATTCCAGAGCTCCTAAGCTTGACTCCTCATCAGTCTCAAGAAGTTTAGAATCTTGGGACAATTGCCAGTATCAGGCACAAGTCACATCCACCAAGTCTGCAGCTGCTCATCGTCAAAAGGGGAGAAAGTTAGGGGCCTTGTTTGTATCCAGTAAGGTTTTTAGAAGTTTTCCCCTCTCTGACTCAGGTTCTGTTTTATCAGCAACACATGCTTCCCTAACTGCAGATTGCCTGAACTTATTTTTTTATACAACATCTAGGGCTTGCTGGAGGAGGGGTGTAGAAAAGTATTGCTGTGGGTATCCTATCAAGCCGGTCACTGCTCTTCAGGGACATTTCGGAAAGCAAGTGGGTTTTTTTGTTTGTTTGTTTTGTTTGTCTTCGTTGATTGGTTGGTTTTTCATGACAGAGTTTCTCTGTGTAGCTCTGGCTGTCGTGGGACTCGCTCTGTGGCCTTTAAAGTGAAGCCAGAGTTGCCATAATTTTTCAAATGCCATAAAATGCCTCCAGTTGTTAGTTTTGTTTCTTTTTTCCTTTTTTCATTTGGAGTCTCTGAAAATAACTTGACTTTTGAGAATTTTGATATGAATTTGGAATTGGGGTGTATATATTGAATTTACTCTGAAGTTTTGGGAATTAAGCCTGAGGCTTTATGCACGCTAGGCAAGTACTCTGACCCTGTGCTACATCCTAACCCAGAATGTTATATTTTATGCTCATCCGTATGCGACCTCTACGAACACTCCTTTACTGAAAGACACTAAATTATGAGATCCAGGGGCCTGTGCTAATTGTAAGTCCCTCCAAGCCCCCATGGAACTCTAAAATAGAACATTTTAAGATTACAGCTTCTTTCATTCCCTTCTGTAGTAGTCAAATTTAATTATGGCTGCAAAAAAAAAATGAAATACAAAGGTGATTTCTTCCTTGCTCCCTGTTAGTTTTGATTATAAAAAAACATATTAATTTTTCACAACACTGACTTTTTAAAATAGCACAGAAATTTGAAAACGAAATGTGAATTGCTTTAAGTAGGTACAGCTTTTTGTTGTTGTTGTTTTAACTGTTCAGAAATTTCCTCTTTTCAGGGTTAACTGTGTTTCCTTTGAGGTTGTGGTGGAAAACCAACCAGCAGAAAAACATGTTAATGTTAATATATATGAAATTCAAAGTCCAAACTTAACCAGACTCTATTCTGAAAGCTTCTTGGAAAATACATGTGCAAAATGCATCCCAAGAGATGCAGGGTACCAGCTACTCCAATGTAGAGCAACACTGCCCTCTAGAGGCTTCAAGTGTCAGGTTCACACAAACCCTGCCACAGCCAGGGCTTGCTCCTAGCTGGTTCAAGCCCATCACTTCCTTCATCACATCTTTGGAGTGTGAGTAAAATAAAGACCTTATATTTTCTAGTGATGACTTCATTACTAAGAATAAATTTTAAACATAAATCCAGCCTGGTAGAACAATAAAAGCCACATGGAATTCATCTGGAAACTAGAGCCCAGAGCAGACCTAATTATCAACAGGATAGGAGAGAGTTTGAAAAGTTCCTCAACGTTTTCAGGACTCTAGTTTATGCCTGTTTATCCCAGCACTTTGGAAGTTGAGGCAAGAAGGCTGACCAGCCTGGTAAAAAAACAAAATTACCCTGTCTTGCTGGGCGGTGGTGGCGCATGCCTTTAAGCCCAGCACTCGGGAGGCAGAGCCAGGCGGATCTCTGGGAGTTCGAGGCCGGCCTGGACTACAGAGTGAGTTCCAGGAAAGGAGCAATGCTACACAGAGAAACCCTGTCTCGAAAAACCAAAAAAAAAAAAAAAAGAATTACCCTGTCTCAAACACACACACACACACACACACACACACACACACACACACACACGCTTGCGTCCAGGTAACAAACACATATGAGAAAAGAGAAGGAACTTGCTCAGCTACCATGTATCACTAAGGACTTGAGTGAAGCATCTGGAAGGAAGAACCCAAGGTCCTTTGTGTGCGCTTGTTTTTGAGGCTTTAGAAGCACAGCGGGATTGCTTCTCGTTAGAGTTGTGTAATAGTCGCTGAATTCAGTTGAACCCTATCTTGAAGATGCACAAAACTATAGCTCATGAGGAGCCATGGGAGGTTTTTTAGCAGCTAAGCTGCATAATGGGACATGTACTTCAGAAATAATCTTCTGGGCGGTTTGGAGAAGGGATCTCGGGTGAAAAGTTTATCTGGGTGACTAATGCAATGAGGGATCCTGTTGAGGAAATGGATTAGAAACAAGTCTGGGTTCAAGAAACAATAACAGCAGATAATTATTATGGGGAGTGGGGAGAGCCACGGAGGAAAACTATGCTCTGGTCATTCTGGCTGACAGGAGACACTGATGCTGGTTCAAAAGTACAAAGTGTTTTCTCTGAGTGTAAAGGCATAGGTGCCTCCGTGTTTTGTAATAATTACACAGTTAATTGACCTTCAAAATGAGTGTCTTTTAAAATACAGTAACTGCCTTGTGTAAACTGCCGTTGCAAAGCAGACATTACCACGTACGGGCAGCTACGTCACGCTGCAAAGGTAAATGCGGCACTTTAAGTGTTTTGCCAAATTGCTTAATTATAAAATCTCAACGTGGGCCTCTCGTTTGCGCAGGTGCGAGTGTTCATCAACCAGTTATATCAGCCAAGTGTGGTGAAAGACATCAGCCGAAACCCCGATTTGCAGGCCATCAGAATTGCTTCCGTGAACCCCATCCTGGACCCCTGGATCTATATCCTTCTGCGCAAGACTGTCCTCAGTAAAGCCATAGAGAAGATCAAGTGCCTCTTCTGCCGCATAGGTGGACCCGGCAGAGACGGCTCAGCGCAGCACTGTTCGGAGAGTCGGCGGACATCCTCTGCCATGTCAAGCCACTCTCGCTCCTTCCTCTCTCGGGAGCTGAGGGAAATCAGTAGCACATCTCAGACCCTCCTGTACCTGCCTGACCTAAGCGAAAGCAGCCTCGGAGGCAGGAATTTGCTTCCAGGTGTGCATGGCATGAGCCTGACCCAAGCTGACACCACCTCACTGAGAACTTTGCGAGCATCAGAGACCTCAGACTCCTCCCAGGGCCAGGACTCGGAGAGTGTCTTGTTGGTGGATGAAGTTGGTGGGGGCGGCAGGGAGGAGCCTGCCCCTAAAGGAAACTCTCTGCAAGTCACGTTCCCCAGTGAGACGCTGAACTTATCTGAAAAATGTATATAGTAGCTAAAGGGGTGGAGAGGGAGCACTGTTTCGGGAACTTTATAAAATCCTGTGCAATAGACATCCACGTGTTTAGCTGTACTCAGAAGGGCTGTCTTCGTCTGCGATCCTATTCGAGAACATTCGAGCTTGTGAGTACTCTTCAATGCTGCGGATGAGTCCCCAGAGTGCCGAGGCCTGAAGCGCATTGGCTGTCACCCTGATGGGACTCAAGACTGCAGCTGGAACTTGCCAGCTTTTTCTACTGGATAGGAAGATGGCAGAAGCTACGTATCTTCATAACATCAGAACTTCCGATTTGGCACATACCAGAGGTCCAGATACTGGAAGGGCTCTACCCCAAACTCTGAGGACTATCTTACAGCTGATTTAAGTGTCTCACTAAAGCATGAAATGTGAATTTTTATTGTTGGAACTATAATTTAAGGTATTTATGTTCTTCTCTGTGAGAAGGTTTATTGTTAATACAAGGTATAAGAAAATGATGATCTGCCCTCTCCTGCCAGTAACCAGCTAATATTGTCGATGTCATTTTTTTTTACATAAACAAGTCAGGCCAAAGAATTGAAAACAGAGTGAAATTAATATCTATAAAATAGATACAAATTTTTAAAGAGATTAGTATTATCAAAGGGAAAAGAAAGAATATTATTTAAGATGTGAAAATTAAACAACCTAAAATATATTTTCCAAGCTATATATAATAAAGAAAAAAATTTAGAAACATAATGTTACATTTATTTATCCAGAAAACTGTGATTTCAGGAGTACCTAACATTGCTGGTAAACATTTTCAGACTCTGTCCCCAGTAATTGGTATTTTTAAAGATGTAACATACTTTTTTAAAGTCTCTGGCTACCCATAACTGAAGTGTGTAGTATAAACAGTCTAAGTGGCTTGTTCTGTCCTGAAAGCCTGTGTAGTTTTACTTGCCAACAGAATGTCTGACAGCATCCTTTCAAATTTAAAGAGGAAGGTGGCTCTTCGTTCGGTGTGGTTTCCACTCTGTGGTGTGTGTCAACAGATACTGAGAGTTTTGTGTAGCCCAGTTCTACTGTACCTGTGTTTGGAGGCGCTTTCTCAGAGAAATCTTAAGCATGCTTTGTTGCTTAACGTGTTCTTGTGAATTGCTTGGTTGTAACTGAATTCTGAGCCTGATACTGATAAGGGTTTAAAGAGTAGTTGAACCGACTGAAATTATTCCAGAGATTACAATAAATAATTGCATTCAATCTGAGTTCCATAGCTTCAATTTTGGAAACCGTGTATGGGTTTTTTGCCACTGTTTTGTTTTGGGGTGCCTTCTATATCCTTTTAAATTGAAAGAGTTCTTTTTGTTTTGTCTGAAGCTTGAAGACACTTTTATTAGATTTTGAAGAAAAACTCCAAGGCAACAAGTTGCAAATCTCACCAGCTGCCCAGAGGACAGAAGAGAGAAAGGGCCATGGCATTTCAGCTGAGTGGGCATGGAGGTCAGACACATGGCAGACAGCAGCTACACAGTGGGAAGAAGAGCTTTAGGGAGAAAGAGAGCACAACATACCAAAATAAGCACACTCGGGCTCTGACTAGCCTCTGAAAGAATGAGACGGAAAAGACCAAAAATGAAGTCATGCCTCTCTGAGTAAGGGTTCTAACAGGTGGGCAGACCCATCGGAAGCTCGTGGCAGCCAAGAATCGACAGAATAGAGGGAAGGAATTCTAGCAAAGTGCATTATCTCTAGGTGGAGAGTGGAGACATGCCATGTCTCCTGAGTTAATCCAGTTGGCCATGTCAATCACCTGGCCAAGAGGCATACCCTTAGGAAGTAGGGTCCACCTTAAGCTATACTAAAGAGATAGGAAGATTAATTATTCCTTTAATGATAAACTGAATTTTTAAACATTTAAAATGATGCTATTATTAAAATGTCATAGTATATTCTATCTACTTAGTGGAAAATAAATGGTACTTAGGAACCGTGATCTAAGTGACAGACAACTAGTACTCAATGTCACCAATTTATGTTGCTGGTGGGAGAAGCGATGTCATACTTAACTAGCTGCATGCTCGATGTCCAAATAATTATCACTAATTATTAACATCAGTACTTTCTATTCTGTGCATCAGCATTTCTGAGAGATTAGCCTGCACAAGTCATTAATAGAACGTAAGTAATTTTTTTCTCTTCCTCCCTTCCTTCCCCTGCTCTTCTTTTTCTCTTTCTTTTTCTTCCTTTCTTTTCTTCCTTCCTTCCTTCCTTTTCTTTCTTTCTTGCCTGTCTGTCCATCTGTCTTTCTTGACAGACTCTTGCTCAAGCCAGCCTGTGACTCCTATGGAGTGCAGTGACTCCTATGGAGTGCAGAGATTACAGAGCTGCACCAGCACACCCAGCAGCAGCCTCTGATTCAGTAAGATAGACATTTCCTCAGCTTTCCTGGGTGACACCGATGCTGCCAGGTTTTTTTTTTTTTGGTTTTTCGAGACAGGGTTTCTCTGTGTAGCTTTGCGCCTTTCCTGGAGCTCACTTGGTAGCCCAGGCTGGCCTCGAACTCACAGAGATCCGCCTGCCTCTGCCTCCCGAGTGCTGGCATTAAAGGCGTGCGCCACCAACGCCCGGCTCGATGCTGCCAGTTTTAGGATAGACTTTAGCATTAATCTCTAGGCCTGAGGTCATGGTTGCTATCTGCAAGTACTTCAAGATATTTTTAGATAGTGTCAGAAAAGCAAGACATCATCTTTGCAGGCCTACTGGCTCTGGGATTAAGGTAAGGATGGCTCAAGAAAGGAGCATGCGGATTTAACTTCTAAAATGTTTTCTGTCACCATCTGAATGAATGCCTAAGAAACAATGGTTTCAGACAATGTGCTGTGAACACGGATTTTATTTCGCCTCCATAAATATGATCCATAGAGATCACCCATCCCTAGATTTGTATATAAATTAATGCATGTATATATAACCTCACTTACATCCCTGGGGCAAGCAAAGCCTCACACATGAATTAGCATTACTAATAAGCAAGACATCTCTCATTCATGTGCACTTCAGGTTCACTACCAAGAACACTGACTTGGCTTAATCTTGTTTACTGAAATTCACATACTATGACATTTATTCTTTAAAGTATACATCCTTTAAAATGTTTTAGTAAGTTCAACTAAAAAAAAAAATCACTGATGTTCAATTTCCAAATATTTTCATCATCCCAAGAAATCACCTGCCATCTGCAATCAATCCACACTGTTCAGCCCTAGCACCTGACAACCAATATATGCCTATTGATTTCTCTATTGTGAACATTTTATACGAGGGAAATAATGCAGTAACTGGCATTTTTTTGTTGACCATCTTTGTGTTAGAATAACATTTTCATGGTTTGTTGATATGGCAACATTAGTCAATACTTTGAACTGCCATACCACTTTTTAAAATCCACACACTAATAGACCAATGTGCATTGATCTCACTTTTTGACTATTGTAAATAATGCTGCTAAGAACTTTTTTGTGTATAAATGTTTTTAACCCTTTTGGGCTCATAATTGGGAATGAAATTCTAAGTTCAGTATTTTGAGGCAATGTTGAACTGTTTTCCACATGACTATAATATTTTACATTCCCACCAGCAATGTACAAGACCTTGATTTTTCAATAACCTTGCACTATTTATTGTTGTATTTTTATTGTAGCCATCTAATGGGCATGAAGTAGTTTCACTGCATATCCTAATGCCTAATGATATTTTGAAAGTATATACATAGTTACTGACTGGTTTTATATTTTAGAGAAATGTCCACTGAAGATTTTTGTTTTCATTTTTAGTGGTTTATATGGCTACGATAATCTGCCAAGGCTACCACAGACTGGATGGCTTAACCAACAAAAATTTATTTTCTCAAGAGTTCTGTTGGCTGGAAGTTCAAGTTTAAGTTGTTGGCGGGGTTAGTTTCTCTTGAGGCTTCTCTTGTTGGTTTATGGATGACAACCTTCTCAATACGTTCCCACATGGCCTTTGTCTTTATTTCCATGCTGTATGCATATCTCTGCTCACATATATACCCCATTATAAAAACACCAGGCATACTGGAGAGGACCTTACCTTGATATCTTTCCTGTAAAAGCTTTATCTCCAAATACAGTCATATTTAGGAAGTTGAGAGTCAACAAATGAACTTGACAGATATTCAATTTAATTTATTGCTGAATCTAGTATATACTTTAAAGAACAGCCAAGGGAAAAGAAGACCATCATTTCTCAGACATTTATTCCATTTACTTTAAGCTAAACTTTTTAGCCTTGAATATGAAGTTAGAAAAACCCATGCTACACAAAACATTTTCTGTGAACTACCTGAATTAGTTTCAGAACAAAAAGAAGTGATACTTTCTCCACCATCCCCTTGTCTCATGACTTCTGACTACTACGTCCAAACCTGAACCTGATTCTGAAGCTATGATCTCATGATTGCCTTCCATGTCCATGAGAAAAGGAACTAGATAACAAAGCTTGACAGCAAGAGACCATTTAATCACATGAAGCTGCCATGGGCCACAGTTGGTGCTTTAGAGACAAACTGGAATCACATGGGGTCAAGGAAGAGGGGAAGAGAACTGGATCTCTAGTTCTCAAACAGCATCAACATCTCTGCCATTCATTCATTCATTCACTCATTCATTCATTCATTCATTCAATACCTTGTCTTGCCATTCTCTCCAGTTCCCACCACGGAAGAAGGGGACAGAAAAGAACACGAAACTTACCTATGCCTTAAACAACACTCACTTACAATTTCAACAGGTACATTATTACTTTTCCTTCTTGAGAAGAATGAAACAGGATTTAATACAAAGGAAAAATCAACAGAATTCCATGACAGATGAAAGCACTCAGTCACTGCTCTTGCAGCAGGTCAAGAGCACAGTAAAGTCAGAAGGCAGCTGGAGAGAACACTAGGCCACCCCTAAGATTTTTTTAAGGGAGATTGTTTGATACGTAGCATTACTAAAAGGAAAATTATAAATTCATTAAACAGTCGGGATTTTTGTAATATATACATAGAAAACAAAAATCAGGACACTTACTGACTCCAGGGAAAACAAAGAGGGGGTCCCGGAATGGAGAGACAAATATGATATACCTAACTCTACTAAATATTGAATACAGACTGAACCAAATCATAATGAATTACACGGGAGATAGCAAATATATCTCACCATAAGTGAGACTTACCTGCAGCAAGAAAAACCAACAACTGTTAAAAATGTCTTAACTGTTAAAAATCAATAAAAACACAGTAAGATCAAAAAAAGTTAGAGAACACCAAATACACTTTAGAAAATCTTCCACACTGTTGGTAGAGGTGCAAACTTAATACAACCACCTTGAAATTTAACTTGCATAGTAATTTTAGGAACTGAAATATGTCAAAAATATGTCTTAATGCATGGCTTTATAAGACACAACACAACTAAACAGTTCGTTGGTCACCACTGGAGAATGCTAGAGAACCAACCTATTATTTTTAAATGTTAAATAAGGAAGATTTGTGTGCGGGAACATGGACAGAACCAGAGATCACTGAATTCAGTGAAGTAAGCTAGATCCAGAAAGACAAATACTGGCCTATTTGTTTTCATATGCAGACTCTACAGAGAGAGAGACAGAGACAGAGACAGACGGACACAGACAGAGAGAGTGTGTACATGTGTTAGGGGTGTCCATCTGTGTACACAAGGTGTGGCATATGAAACTAGAAGACTATGAGAAGGAAGGAAGACATCTTAAGGGAAGTCAAGTAGGGCAAACAGATAATGAACTACCCGTGACAAGAAAAGAGAAAAGGGACGATTTGGGAGAGGGAAGGGAGAAATAAAAGAGGGCTGTGAGGAGCAATGGACAATAAGAACAAAGTCTAATGGCATATATATGAAAACGCCATAATGAAAGCCACCATTTTGTACGCTAACTTCAAATTTTAAGTTTTAGGTGACAAAGAAAAAGCCATTACTCCTAAATGGCTTTACTGTATAAATTATTTCCCAGAGAAAGAAAATATAGTTGACTCAGGAAGTTTCTCTTTAGAGTTTTCTGGGACCAAAAGACAAACAGGATTATCACGATTATTATGACCTCTTGTGAAATAATGACCGAGATTGAATGGTTAATCGCATCAACTTGATGCTATTTGGAATCGCCTAGGACACGGACTTTTGGGTATATCTAGGAGAGGTTTCTAGAAGAAACACCCACCCTGAATGTGGGTGGAGCCATCCCACGAGCGGGCTGCAGTCCTCACTGAATAGCAAGAAGGCAAGCTGAGCACCAGCATTAACTCCTTCTGCTTCCTGCAGGTGCCACGTGACCGGCTAGCTACCTTCCTCGGCTGCCCCCTTGCCTTCCACTCCCTGATGGACTGTATGATGGGATCATTAGCCAAAACAATGCCTTCCTTCTACTGCTCTCTGCGTGAGGTGTTTGATCTCTGCGACAAGGAAAGTACACCAGACAAAGGCAATCAATAGATGCTGGCAAGACCAAGAAGTGATGGCTAGAAATATTTAACTTCTGGTAGAAGTAGTCAAGGCTCTAACCCTCCTCCCCGCACCCCTCCAAGAAAATGAATCTGACCAGCCTCCAGAAATAAGAACCCATTTATAAGCAACACGAACACAGAAGAAAATTAAAGTATCAGGTAGGATACAATAAGCAAAATACAAAATGTGAAAAACACTGAAGAAAAAATGACTAGTTCCTTTTTAAAACAATGGGGGGACCAGAGGTGGGAGGTAAGTGGTCCCTGTTGCTGAAGATACCATGCACTCTAGAAACAGAGCTCAGGGAACACAGTAGAAGAGGGGGCAGAAAGATTGTTAAGGGGCAGAAGGATCAGGCTGGAGAGATGACTCAGCTGTTAAGAACACTGGCTGCTCTTCCAGAGGACCTAGGTTCAAGTCCCAGTACCCACATGGCAGCTCACAACTGTCTGTACCTCCATTTCCAGGGGACTGACACCCTCACAGACATGTATGCAGGCAAAACACCAATGCACACAAAATTTTTAAAAAGGAGGAACCAGAAGATTAAGGAGTTTGTTGCGAGATTGTGTCTCCTAGTAACATCAGAAGCAACATCCATAAAGCCCCAACATGACTGTGCAAATGCAAGCAGAACAAGGGTGACACCAGTGGACAAGCCAAACCGGACAGGAAAAGCCCACAGTCCTACACAAGGAATGGTAGGCGAGTGAGGAAAGCTGGGAGCAGAAGTGTTCCTCCCCAGGGAAGAGCACACCAATTGTTGTCCAGTGCCAAATGATCGGCTCTGAAAAGGCACATACAAATAACATTACTCAGACTGGACAGTTTATATTAATAAATATATAAATATATAATAAATATTATATATAGGGTGTGTATATGTGTGTGTGCACATATATGTGTGTGTGTATATATATATACATATATACACACAGTTAGTGAAAAGAGGCTATGAATTTGAGGGAAAATGGGGAGGGGTGTATGAGAGGATTTGGAGGAAGGAAAGGAAAGGGAGAAACAGTGTGATTGTTATGGTCTCAAAATTAAAAAATGAAAAGAAAATAGTAGTGGGAGAGGAACAGGAAGACTTTCAAATAATAAAGGACTGTGAGACATATCAACATGGCTTTGAATGGACTCTTTCAGATCTTTGTTTAATATTATCACTCAATGACTCATAATTCCTGCACTATACCTATTTTTTAAAGATTTATTTATTTATAATGTATACAGTGTTCTGCCTGCATGTATGCTTGCAGACCAGAAGAGGCACCAGATCTCATTACATGGTTGTGAGCCACTACGTAGTTGCTAAGAACTGAGCTCAGGACCTCTGGAAGAGCAGCCAGTGCTCTTAACCTCTAAGCCATCTCTCCAGCCCACTATACCTATTTTGTTTTGTTTTGTTTTGTTTTTGTTTTTCCAGACAGAGTTTCTCTGTGTATCTTTGGAGCCTGTTCTGGAACTTGCTTTGTAGACCAGGCTGGCTTCAACTCACAAAGATCCGCCTGGCTCTGCCTCCCAAGTGCTGGGATTAAAGTCGTGTGCCACCACCACCTGGCACACTATACCTATTTTTAAAACTGCATTTGTAATTAAAAATCTTCTCCCAAAGAAAAACCTAGGCCCAAGTGACTTCATGTGTGATCTCCATTAAGCGCTTGAGAAAGAAGAGGAGGCGGAGATACTTTTCATTTATAGGGGGCTCAGCATCATTCCTATTTGAAAACTGAACATAGACATTAAAATAAGACTGTAAGCCAATATCCTCTCCAAAGAGACACAAAAATCCCTAATGTAATATTACCAAATTGAATTGAGCAGTACTTAAAATGGGTAATCCATCATGACCAGGAGAAGTTTATCCCAGAAATATAATGAATTTGGGCTGGAGAGATGGCTGAGCTGTTAAAGGCTAGGCTCACAACCAAAATTATAAGAAATATAACTGATTTAACATTTATAAAATAAATCATAAAATCATAGAGATCATTTACTTTTATTTACTTACTTATTTACATAAATACTTGTTTGTTTATTTATTTATTTTGAGGCAGCTCTTGCTATGTAGCTCCAGCTCGCCTGAATATCACCAGCCTGTCCCTGCTCCCCAGGGCCGAGATGACAGGCATATGCTAGGAAGGAAAGAACAGTTTTCATTGAACAGCATTAACAATTAAATTAAGTCATCAAGAAATGAACCTCAGCTCCTACCATATATCACATATAAAATAAACTTAAAAAAAAACCTAGTCACAAATGCTAAAACTACAAAATATCTAGCAGAAACATACTGGCCTTCACCAAGTTTACAGTGTCGACTTTCAGAACGGTGTTTAAAGAAAAGTACAGGAGAGAAAATATTCACAATACTAACTCATAAAGATTTTTAGCCAGTATTAGTTACAAAACTGAGTAAGGAAACCAAAATTTAAAATGGGGAAATTTGAACATACCCTTCTCCCCAAAAGATGTCAAGGAAGCCCATGAAAACCAGCATCAGGGACTGGGATGCAGACCAGCTGGAAGTGTTTACCTACCCTGGCTTCAGTCCCTGGCACCATGTAAACCAGGTGATGTAAACCAGGTGTGATGGTCCACAGCACCTACAATCCCAATTCTTGGAAGGTGGAGAAAGGGAGATCAGTAGTTCATCTTAACTACACAGCAAATTCAAGGCCAGCTTAGCCAGGATACGGGAAAGATTATGTCCAAAAAAAGAAAAAAGGAAGAACAGCAGGGAAATGTATACTCAGGACAAAAACACCTACAAACTGGGATAAAATGATAAAGATGGACAATACCAAGACTGACAAAGCTGTGGGAAAACGAACACTTGTTCAGCAATTGCTAGTAAATACAAAACAAGGGAAATTTTGGGAAATAGTTTGGGAGATCTTTAAAAGCTTCATAAAGTTCCTTATATGAAGAGTCAGCCTTCATCCGATGCGTTTACCCAAAAGAAATTAATGCATATGTCCATAAGCAGAATGTGTCATTTGTACATAGCAGCTTTATTCATAATAAAGCAAAACTTGAAACAACCTAAATGTTCATCATTACCAATAGTTAAACTGTGGCATATTCCTACAACAGAATACTAAGGAACAGAACAGAACATATTACTGACATACGCAATAACATGGTCAATCTGAGATGGAAGAACTTCAAATACACTGTGCTAAGCAAAATATGCCAGACATGAAGTACATACTGTATGCTCTATTTATTTATAATTCCATAAAAGAAAACTCTAATTTATAGTCACAGAGAGCAGAAAAGTTGTTGAATAGAGCGGGGTGCTGGGGTAGAGGCAAACAAGAGTGCTTAAGAATTTTTAGAGACTTTTTAGGTGGACATAGGACTCCTCACAATGGCTGGGATAGGTAAATTTGTTAAGAACTTTTCAAACTGCAAACTTAACGTGGCTGCCTTTTCCTGTAACTAAATTACAGTCCCTTAAGGAAACTGACAGAAGGGGGTAGAAGGTATCATAACTCAGTCCACATTCCTTCCTTCAATTTTGTGGTTTACTACCATTCCAAGGAAGCAGACCTTTAAATAGCATAAGCAAAATTCCCTGCTGCCTTGGAACAAACATTATTCATTTTCAATAAAATCTCCACTGAGAAAAAAGCAAAACTTAGGATTTTTACATTTTGTTTTTACTAAATTTCACACTTTTGAAAGAAACTCAGATCTTTATTAGAGCTTAAGGGAGTCCTAAATAGTGTGTGCTCCCTTGTGGCCTAACTACCTAAGAGACAAGTCGGAGACATGGAGATTACACCAGATGACTGCATACAGTGGCTAAGTAATACTGAACCCAGAACTAGGGAGGCCTCGCCGGGCTCTGGGCAGCCCTGAAGCACAGGCTTCCCCTTCACTGCAGGACTCACAATGTAGTTGGAGGGAGGCATGACCAGCCCAGAGAAGCAGGAGGAAGGGACCAGCAAGTCCAGGCCTGTTGACTAGGCTCCTTCTCTCCTTGGCAGGTGGGAGGGGGGTCAGGAGTCCTTGGTTAACGGATGTTCTAAGAAGCAAGATGAATGGAATTCATCCCTACCTAACCTGCTTTCCCAAAAAGGTCAGCGCACGTTCATCAGCTTTCCCACCACTCTCCAAGTACAACTCAGGTAGTTCACACACAACACTCAGTAAGGTAATTCCATACTAGCCAAAGGGCCACCGTAGCTCCTGCATTCATGCTGGCCCTATTCAACTGCACGTGGCTACGGTACATGACTCAGATAGAATCTCCTTCATTTGATTTTAACTTACATGGGTAAAGAGGTCATTTACAACTGTCATGCTTTAATACGGGTTAAAAAGGGATTTTCTGTATCCAAAAAAAACCGGCACCAATCATGAACTCCTCTGTTGGTGTCTCAGAAAAGTCACATTTTAACACACACACTGAAGATGATGATGGTTCTGTGTTACCTCCTAAATCATTTAGACACATGCTATGTCGTGACAGCATGGCCTAGAATGTCTACTACAGAGCAGGTTTTGAAGGGTTTCTGACTGAAGGAAATTAAAGAGCTGATTAGTAATTCTCTGACTGCTGGGAAAGGGGAGCCAGCCTGTGGGTCCCTGCATAAAGCATCATCTGCAAACTGACAGGGCTGCGTCGCTACAATCATGAAAAGGCCAGTGTTCTAAAACAGCTCCTTTTAACTCCTCATTAGCTTTAGCCAAACAGCAAGAGCAATTTAAAATACTTGTGTGCTTATGCTGTCACCATCCTGTTTTGTCCACAGGACCCAGCTGTAGTAGGTATGAGCTCTGAAATGCCTCCCTGATAACTTCTCAATTCTGTTAGATATTTAAGATACAATACTTTATCACCCAGGTGCCTGCATTCCAGAGATTAACATGAGTCTCAAGTTTTCAGGTATGATCTCAATGTGTAATGTTCTAATAAGTATCTATACCATACAAATTTGAAACCAGAACAATACAAATCATATTCAATATAATTTTAACACTAATACTGTTGTTTAAGATCATTAAACATAATTATATCATTATCATGAGTGTCATTTTTCTCCAGATTCATAAAAATGTATTATTCTAATTGACAAACTTAGTAAATTTTTATATACTCACATCCGAGCAAAATAATGAATGTGTTTTTTTTCCTCTTCCTGTATGGGATTATTAGCTAAAGTACCTTTTGGGGTCTGGAAAAATGAGTCTTCTTCCATAAGTCATTCTTCCTTTTTCTCCCCATCTTGGCTACTTTACATCTTATATCCGAGTAATAAAGAGACTAGCATGACCCACTAATGCCAAACCAGTTGAAACAGGTTTAACAGTCTAGAAGCAGCATGCAAGCCGCCATATGGGGTCTTGCCTCTTTTCAGGTTGAAGCATAAACTCCATGCCAAGAGCAATCTCTAGCTGACAACCATCTTCTAGTATCACAAGCAGTGACTCGATTCAGATAAAAGGTTATGGGGAAAAAAATCTCTTCTAAAATCAGAAGGAAGTGAGAGGAAGTATTCCCAAACTAAGACAAGTTCTTCCTAGAATGGCTAGCATTCACTAAGCAGGGCATGTGTGAGGAACCATGCAAATGTTTCGTGTGTACTTTTACACAGAAAAAAACAAAATCTACCAATCTAATTTCCAAACCTAAGAGGGAAAACACCAAAACATAGGGAAAATCTATTTGTTCGTAAATTACACAATAAACAGATACCCACATGTAACATATCAAATGTGACATTCACTTCTCTAGCCATCTAACGACCTTCTGAGAATATCCCTTGCTATTTAACAAAATATGTATTTTAACTCATTCTAAAACTGGCCTCTCTACCCAGGGGCTAAATTTTTGATGATATAATTTAGGGGGAAAATATAATACTTTTTAAGGCAACTGCTGATTTCTCCAACTCTCAAAGAAAAAAAATGAACACTCTCCTAAAATACTCTAAAAAATATCATCCTCACAAAAATGCTGACCATACTTACCTGTTTCAACAGTTTTTGCTAAGACTGCATAACACAGCAGAAATAACTTTCATCTCTAATGGAAAAAAATTACATCAATAATATCTTCCTGAGTATCAGAAGGGACAGCACCTGACAGCTGTATATTTTTATTGTATATATGCAATAAAAACAGTAATTCATGGCAATAATAGATAGTATTGGTTTGTAGCTGTGAATGAGGATTTTTAATAAACTTTTTTCTTTTGTTCCGCTGTTTCTGTTTTGTTCTGAGGCAAGGACTTGCTATGGGTAGCTAGGCTAGCCTTGAATTTACAACTCTCCTGCCTTAGCCTCCGACAGTGCTGGGATTACAGGCATTTTCCTTCCTTACCATATCTGCTCACTCATGAGATTATACTACTAATCACATTCCAGTTCCTTGCTCGTCAGTCACATATTGACAAGCTAATAATATATCTGCCTCGTTACTTTTAAAGAGAGAGATATTTTATACCTATTTGACATTGTAATTATTTTTTTCATTTCACTGAATAGTTCAAAAAAAGCTATTTAGAAAGACATTTATAAGTTGTTCACTGCAAAGTTACAAGCAAGAAGTATTAGTCAGCTGCAGTAGCTCAAACCTGTATTCCCAGCAGTCCCAGATGCTGAAGCAGGAAGAGAGCTTTGAGGTCAGCCTGAGTTAAAAGTAAGACCTTGTCTCTCAAAAACCAAAACCAAAAAGGGAAAAAATGTTTTCTGGGTTCTTCATACTTTCAAAAATAAGAAAAAGAAACAGGAGGATTTAGCTCAGCAGCAGGGTGCTAGCCTAGTATGCTGGGGCTCTAGGTACACCCTCCTCCACAAAAGGGAAAAAGGAAAGAAACTCTGTTTTGACCAGGATAATGTAAGAGGAGAATTTACTGACCATCTGCAAATGTCGTTCACCTTTACAAATGACTGACTTGTGATAAAGATGAGTCAACCTTAACAATGAAATGAAACATCATTCTGACACATCAGTATTCATCGTTAGCAAATACTGAAGAAGACGGTTACCACTTCTTAACTTTATAAAGTCAAAACAGAAGCACAAATTAGAACAAAAAATTTTCAAAGAAATGTTCAGGATACACACATTTGCATGCATTTTTAGGCAAATTTTAAAATATTTCAAATGATAACTCTGAATCAAGATGAATGTTAGAAATAGCTAAGCTTACACTAGTGAAGCAAGAAAAATGGAAGAGACAACAGCAGATTTCTAGGAGGGAAAGAAATCACATACTTCCTTTATCATAGAACAAAAGTCTGCAAGTCTACATTGTAATAACACTGCCTGTCAAGTTAACCACTATTCAAGAACACACTTTCCAAATTGTATCTTTAAATGTACTCTCCCATACAGTCAAATTAAATGTCCATCAGTCAAAACACATTTCACTTAAGATGCTATCCTTAAGTATAAATTGCTTATAGAAGCACAGTCCAATCACTAAAGAATAATTCCACTACTTGATTTTTGTATTTTACAAACACAAGTTCTGCCCTTCTCCTCCAGAGTGGATATACCTATGCCATCTAAGCATTAAGTAGCAACCAAAAAAACACACCCAAACCAAACCAAAACTAGATTCAAACATCTTTTCATTGTGTACTGCTTCATCGGGCTTTGATAAAGACAGAGCCGTCTGGGGTGGAAGAGCCCTCCTCCTTCTCATTTACTATCTCCACAGTTCCAGAAGCTGACACAACAACCATGGTTTTATTTGCAGACACTGACTTCTGTTTTTCTGCAACAGCTGCACAAACAGCAACAATCTCATCGCTTTCAAAGTCATAGTCAGGGATTGACTCTGGTGAGATGTCTGTTCCTTCTGGTGGGATTTCTTTTTTTTCAATCCTCTGTGCCACTCTCTGCTGCTCCTGGAGCTTTCTTGCCCAAGAAAGGTCCTCCTTCCATAGTTCAGGGTTCATCGGATATATGTGGAGGGCTACTTGAAAACTTCGAATTGCCTGGGGGGAAAAGATTTTTTCATTTGCTTATTTCTAAAAATCACCATGTTAGCTACAATTACATACATACAAGTAGGTGTGGGTATCTATGCATCCATACATGTCTATTCTAGCATACTACTATAATTAATTTTAACACAAAAGACAGGCCATCTGTCTAGATGATTATGGTAGAGAAAAACATACAGGTGTGAGGTGGAAAGACTAAGAACATGCTGATAGACTATTCAATTAGGGGCACTGGTACTTAGGGTTTGAGCACCTTAAAAGAGTCATACACTATGTCCACATAAGATTTATCCCTCAGGCCGGGTGGTGGTGGTGGTGGTGGTGGTGGTGGTGATGGTGGTCGTGGTGCACGCCTTTAATCCAAGCACTGGGGGTCCAGGGGAGCCAGGCGGATCTCTGTGAGTTCGAGGCCAGCCTGGTCTACAGAGCAAGTTCCAGGACAGGCACCAAAACTACACAGAGAAACCACGTCTCGAAACCCCCCCCCCAAAAAAAAAGATTTGTCCTTCAGATGCTAGTCACACAGTTCAACACGGGCAACTGAAATCATAAACCACATAATAAAACACCAAAATCATAGTATTTGTCCCAATAGGTAAAGAAAAATATTTGACAAAATTCAGTATCTTTTTGTGATTAAACAGTCAACAATCTAGGAACACATGGAAATAAAGGCCATGCAATATAACACCCAAGACCAACATCACACTCCACAGTGAAAAACTAGGCGATTTCCTGCAAGATCAGAAGGAGGCCAGATCTTCCCATTTCTTTTTTTAATTTTATTTTGGAGATTATAATATAGTTACATCACTTCTCCCTTCCATGCCCTCCCTCTAAATGCTGCTCCCCCTTGCTCTCTTTCAGATCCAAGGCCTCTTTTTTCATTCATTGTTATTACATGCACATATGTGTGCATATAGTCCTGAATATAACCTGCTCAGTCTGCAGAATGTTACTTGTGTGTGTTTTCAGGGCTGATCATTTGGTATTAGACAACAATTGCTATGTTCTTCCCATTTATATTCACAACTGAACAGTAAGTTCTAGCCAGAGAATTAGGAAAGAACATAAATCATCCAAATGGGGAGGAAGAAGTAAAATTACCCCCATTTGCAGATGACATAATCTTACTTAGAGAAGACTCTAAAAACTGCACAAGATGACTGTCAGAACTGCCAGTCACAGGAGCAAGTGCCTGAGTCCTAGCTTACTCAGGAAGCTGAAGCAGGAGGATGACTTGTACCAAGGAAGTCAAGGCTAGCCTGGACAAAATAGTGACTTTCTGTCACAAAAAAAGAAGAAGAAAAACGAAGAGTAATAAAAACCTCCAAAAAGCTGCAGTATATGAAATCAACATGCAAAGCTGGATTATGCCTCTCCACACTGAGAAGTAGGTGACGGAAGATGGGAGGAGGCACTCACAGAACAGCAGCTGCTAGAGGGCGAAGACTTCCAAACTGAGGCCACAAAAGTAGCTAAAGGAAGTTAGAGACACAAACAAATAGTTCGGTATCTCATGCTTGTGGTTGGAAAACTTAATGCCAATAAAACGCTTCTACTACCCACCACGAAACTACAATACATACAATAGCATTTTAATAGAGACAGAAAATAAAATTCTGGAATTAACACAGGACTACAAAACACCTCACCAAATCAATTTTGAGAAAGGACAAAGCCAGAGCATCACACTTCCTGATTTCCAGTATGTGTTACAAAGTTATTGTATACAAAACAGTAGTACACAGATGCAAAGTAATGCCAAGCTGTGCAAATGAAATGTCTAGTGCAACAATTATCACAGTATTAAAACCACTAACTCAAATGAGACTGGGAAAACATCAGGGAAGTAAGACTTTTAGGTAGGCAGTATGTATCACATACTGACACAAAAATTCCAAAGGTGATAATGCCATATGCCACACCTGTAAAGGCAGGCCCATGCTAATTTTAGCACTAGCGGTTAAGGGCCACATGAATGAACTGAACCACTGTTGATAAAGAGCTACCTACACGTTTTCCTACTCTCCTTTCCTTTCCAACTTCTCCAGTAAATCTTAAACATCTCAGTAATCCCATTCTTTCATAGCTTTTTTTCCTTGCTGGGCCATTGTCCTCCATGTTCTCACTCTTTTATCCTGTCCTAAACTAGCATTCTCCCGACAAGCCTTGCCCTCTCTGCTTCGCTCCTGACTTCCTACTTTCTCACTCTCCCATTCTTCACTAGGTATCTGTATTTCCTTAAGTGTTTTCCAGAGAGAGGAACAGCAGGATACACTGATATGAAACGGAAATGGGGGAGAGGAGCGAGAAGGGACAGTAGCACTAAGGATATTTGAAGGAATGTTCTTGAGGAATTACTTTTATGTACCTAAAATTATAGATAAGGCATGTTAGTGTATTTGTATACATGTACATATATGGTTTAAAGAGTGTTATGCCAGCCAGGCTAATAATGCTCTCCGCAAGAGCCATAGACTGTAAGAAAAACTTCAGTACCAGGCAGAGAAACCCCCTTTCAAGACGTTGGTCAAGGTAGTCCAAGAAACTCCCAAAACATTATAGGCGATTGATGCTTCCTTTGGCTGCCTCTCAGAGGTGGAATGTTAAGTCCCTATTGCTAAAGAAATCATGCACTTCAGATATAGGACTCAGAAGGTCTGAGCTAGATCTGACTCAAAAGTCTTCTCCCAAGGATAAGCCTTCCTAGCACTGGAAGGCACCAAATAACTTGCCAAGGAGGGGAAGTAACTGAAAGTCCTATCTAGCTGTGCCGACTCTGAACCACAACAAGGACCAGCATGGCATACTATCCTTAAGGGTGCAATAGTGGTACTCATATCTTGGTGGAAACCAATGGCTATCTAATAGGGTTTAAGGCCAGCTCAATGGGAAGGAAATGATGCCTGGTACTGGAAACCTAGCCAACTCCTGGGGCTAATGAGGTCATAGATCTTAGAGGAGATCTTCCTCCTCTTCCTCCTCCTCCTCCTCTTCCTCCTCCTCCTCCTGCTACTACTACTACTACTGCTGCTGCTACTTTAGTAAATCAACACAATTCATAACTGCACTTTAAATACATATTCTTATGTCCACAGTAAGTTAGCTCTCACCATTCATCAAAAAAACTTCTCCCTGCAACAGATGGAAACCATTACAGAAAACCACAACTGGTCAAAATGCATGGAACCACTGATCATGAGGTTCCCAGACTCAATATATAGCCACAATACAACTTCTGACACTAAGACCCAAGGGCCATCAAGGAAGAGGGGGACAAGAGACTAAGGGCCATAGGACTAGGAAATCTGTTGTGAGACTGTATTTCCTAGAAAGGACAGAAAAGCTTCACCCATTATACCTCAACAATATGGATGCCTACCCAAGACCAAGTACAACACCAATAGACATGGTAACTGGAAGGAAGGGGTCAAGCTCACAGGACCCCACCACTAGAAAGAGAACTACAGAAAAATAAAGAATCCTGAAAGTGAGAGAAATAGTCATCTCCAGGGAGGAGGACCCTAACTGGCTATCTGATACCAATGGTCAGCCCTGAAATCACATTAACACTAAACGAACTGAGCAGGTTATATTGATATGCTTGTGAATTTACATATAACACACACAGATATAATAACAAAGAAGAAGCAGCCATGAATTTGAGAAGGAGCAAGTAGAGGGATATAGGAGGGGTTGGAGGAAAGAAAGAAGAAAATGATGTAATCACATTTTAATTTTTAAAATGTCAAATTAGAAAAAGATAAAAACAAGGAGCTGGAGAGATGGCTCAGTGGTTAAAAGCACTGACTGCTCTTCCAGAGGACCGTGGTTCAATTCCCAGCACCCACATGGCAGCTCACAGCTGTCTGTAACTCCAGTTCCAAGGGACCTGACACCCATGACAAAACACCATGCACATAAAATAAAATATAAATAAATAATAAAACCTTTAAAAAAAAGAAAAACCAAAAGCAAGCAAACAAACAAATAAATAAAGTTAAAAAAAAAAAGAAAAAGATAAAACACAAATGGCCAATAAACATGAAAGAATGTTCAGCCTCATTAGGAATCAGAGAACACAAATCAATACTCAGTGAGATTGTTCCATGAAAAGCATGGAGGATTTTTTAGGGGAAAAACAAACAAACTAGAAATTGATCTATCATTTGACCCAGCTCTGATCCAGCTACAGCACTCCTGGGTACTCAAGGACACCAAGCAGACACATCACAGAGATACTTACACATCAATATTTATGCAACACCATTCACAATAGCTAAGCAGGAAACAACCCAGGTGTCCAACAACAGAACAAGGAAACTGGTGTGTGTGTGTGTGTGTGTGTGTGTGTGTGTGTGTGTGCGCGCGCGCGCGCGCGCGCGCGCGCGCGCGTACTGCATTTTTTAAGCTATAAAGAATGAAGTTATATTTTTCTTAGGAAAATGAATGTGCCTGGAAACAATCATATTAAGGGCATTAAGCCAGCCTCAGAAAGACAAACGTCACATATTTTCTCTCCCCTATTGTTCCTGGATTTTATATAGTCACATAAAATCATCTATGTAGACATTAATGAAAACAAAAGTAAATTTGTGTAGGGAAACAATAAAGACTAACAGGGTGGGGTAATGGAGAAAAAGGAGGGTAGAGAGAATACAGAAAAACAAGAAGAGGCAGGAAGGTGTATGCTCAATACACAACATGCGCCTGGAAGAAACATATTTTAAAAATCAAAATATAATTAAATCTGAGCACTATAGCAATCACATTTCTTTACCAGCACTATCTCTCCTAATCCAAGCTGAGCACGACCTAAAGTTTGCCAAGACTCCCAGGAGTGTGGGTTACGCTTGACGGCCATTTCTGCTGCATGTACCGCTGGAAACATTTCATGAAGAGACATCAGGACCTATGTGCCACAAAGAAGAAGAAACAAACCCTGTCATGAGCATATGTAATATAAACTAGCAAACTGCTGGTACACATCATACACAAACAATGCTTTTCCTTTACAAAATATATTTTAACCTGGCACACAGCATTCCCAAGGATTTTATCCCCTACTTCATATTCAGTATCAGAAAGTCTAGACCTTTTTTTCCCCTCCCCAAATAAATAAAGATATAAAGTATCTCTATGTTCATCTGATCAAAACCAAGAGGTTGTATTCTAGTCACAGCAGCTTAAGCTACCTGAAATCCAGGCTTCACTTACAGTTATCTATTTATTTACAAAGTATTTTTTAGGAAATACTCAAATCTTGTTGTTGAAACTAGATAAATACATTTGTTCAATCAGCCATCCAGTCCCAAGTGCACATTTACCTGTTGTGAAAATTAAACACCCTGTAAGCCAAACACCTGTAAGCCACACAGACCAGGAAATTTACAGAACTAGAGAACTGAATGCCCATGGGAGACAGTTGTACATCCTTTATAATCTTTGATTCCATGAACATTTGGAACATTCTTAACACAAACACCATTCTTAGGTTCTAAATTAAACTCTTCATATAGTTCCCCATGAATCTTCCCTTAATCTGCACATACTTTAACCCTGAATGTAAAAGCATTCCAAGGAAGGACTTTACAGATTCTGCTTCAGTGGACCTAATTTATTTGGGTTCTTCCTCTATAAAATAAATCAAAGCTGTTAAAGCATGCACCTTTCATTTCAGAGTATCACATGAAAAATACTTAATACAGATCAAGGCTGAACTGCAATGATTAATTATTTGTCAAAAATTGTACTGAACGTTTTTTAGAGGCTGTTTTGTTATTTTAATTTTGAGAGTTTCCCTATGAAGCTCAAGCTATCCTGGAACTCCTGATTCTCCTTGCCTTAGTCTCTCTAAACTCTAGGATTACAGCATGCGCCACCACACCAGGCTGTCTGAGATGTGTAGTAGTCCTTAGATAACTAGATCAGGTGCTCAGAGGCTTTCTGCACAGAGTGTCTCCACTAAGTATTAGAAATGCATATTTAATACAGATGTTAGTTTCTTAGCTGGTAATAAATCACATCTATTCCAGCCTTTTGCTCAGCCCTATGCTGTTTCTTTTCTTATCATCTTGAGTGTGTTTACCTTTTAGGCAGATGTGACCTGGGAACTGCATTTCCATCCATGAGTCTTAGCTAGCTACTGCTGGGTTGGCTTTCCGAGACCTAGGGAGGGTTAAGGCTTTGTTCCTCAGTGCTTCTTTGGGGCAACAAGTCCTGTGAGGATTGCTTTCTAACAAGTTGATTCAGCTTACACACTTATTTCTAAGATTAGTGCATTTAGAAATAACTGGAGAAGATGGAAACTTTGAAAGGGGGATCTTGGAAGATGAACTCAGGGCATTTTAACATTTTTTTTTCTTTTAAACATCAAGATATATCTCAGAACACTTCAGTGGCAAGATTTAGTCTACTGAGGAATCCAGCTTGCTATCGACCATGAAGTCAACAATAGGTTATATTCCTACACCAAATGTTCTACTAACCTGTTCAAATAAGCCGAGGCAAAACCAGAAAAGGCATTCCTAGTTTTTCTTTAATACCCAAGGAGAAAAAAAAAAAAACCTTTTCTTCCCTAGTTATCATGTCACAAACTTTTTAAAATGTTAACAAAAATAAACCAAAAAATCCTATAAAATAGAAGAAAAGAAGGTAAGTATTGAAGATGTAGCTACATGGCTCTTCTGATGAAGCTGTTCTCTTTCATGTCCTTCCGGGAGCAGCATCTCCTCAGTTACAGCAGCAGGGATCATCTTGGACCAAGTCTGATCATCCTCTGAATGCTGTTAGCATGTCTGGAGATCTTGCAGACTGAAGGCAGAAGCCACAACTACAGGTTCACACAGCAAGACGAGCAGACCCTTCGCAAAGGTGCCGTTCTTCTCAGCCTCCGCCGTCTGCTGCAAGGCCTCAGAAATGGAGTGGTCGGGGTGGACCCACAGCTGTCTCTTTGCCGCCATGTGAGTCACTGCTGATTGGTCCCTTAAGGCGTGACTCTTTCCATGTTTGCTGTCTGTGCATACGAGCTTGGGACATACAGCCTGGGGAAATTACCAATAAGTTTGATATGACTATCTTTTCACCTTTAGTTCCAAAATGTCTTTCCATAATTTTGCAGACATTTTGTCTTTTTCTCCTCTTTTATTCTTTTCCTCCTCTTTTTTTCTTTCTTTCTTCTTCATCTTCTGGAAGTTCCACTCGCTCCCTCTTTGGTGACTGACACTAAAATCCTCTGCTTAAACTCCTTCAGCTGTTGGACACAGAACTTACCAATGGCTTTATCATTTGCACCATTTCTTTTGTTGTTGTTGTTGTTGTTGTTGTTGTTGTTTGAGAAAAACCCTGTGTAGTTTTGGTGCCTGTCCTGGATCTCACTCTGTAGACCAGGCTGGCCTCAAACTCACAGAGGTCTGCCTGGATCTGCCTCCCGAGTGCTGGGATTAAAGGCGTGTGTCACCACTGCCCAGCCATCTGCACCATTTCGAAACCATGCTTTGAGATGTTTCACAAAGGCCACATTAGCAACAAAGTACTTGGTCTCACCTGTGACAAAACAGATGTGTTTCTGGTTCTCCTTTATTCTGGCAAGCAATCCTAAAAGATGGTCTCATGCCCAGAGCCGATGTGGAGTACTGTACAGCTCTGAAAGGTTCTTGCAATTTTGAGTCTTCAATGATTTCTAAGTTCTATTTTTCAAGCATTGTTCATAATACTTTTCTTTATCTTCTGCCAGTACACTCAACAGTTCTAAGCAATTGTTGACCAAATTCTTTTTGATAACATTCAAGTTTTGCTTTGTTACAACTTACCACAGTTGTAATATCTCCTTATTTAGAGTCTGCCAGCCCTGTAATGACAATCAGATACTCTGGGATTATTAACTCCTTATAGGTAGACAGGATGGAAACAGCATACATACAATTTAATTTATGCTTTTCTTTTTTTCCTGTTTTCAAATAGATCAAAAGGAACATGTCTTGGGACAAAAATAAGCACTTAGAATTCCAAATGTCCTTCAACAGAAAAATGATCCACTGCCATGTGTGCTTCCCAATCATTGGTCAAGCTCATAGACCTTCCCACGTTCTTCATTGATAATGTCATCAGGGTTTCTGGTCCAAATAGGATTTGCTTGGGTGAGTGCTTCTTGAGGGATGTACCTTTTCTTAATCTTCTTTTTCCTGTTACCATTCTCCTCCCCTCCCCCCTCCTCACCCCTCCTCACTCCCTCTCCAGCCTCTCCTCCTCCTCCTCTTCTTTCTTCTGAATGAACTTCTATCTAAAGCTTGCCACCAGACTCTTCTTCCTTGTCTTCAGTCTCATGATCACTGACTTCTTTATCACACTCTTGCGAAGAGAGCAATGGGTTACCCAATAAACTGAGAATGCATCTTCATAATCTCTTTTATTCTTTCCTCCGAGTAGTCAGCTTGGTCTTCTTTCAGATATAGGCTAGCCTTTGTTCCATGGCTCATACATAGGTCCCCTGTGGCAGTCTTCACTGTGAATGATCACTCTGCTAAAGATTCCCAAGCATGCTGCTCACCATTATTATGTTTCATGATCACAGTCACTTTCTCAGCAATGAAATATACAGTAAAAAAAAAAAAGCACCAAACTGGCTAATCACAAAAGCATCTGCAAAGCCCCCATAAAGGCTTTCACAAAGGTACTTATGGTTTTTTGTTTGGTTGTTTTTTTTATTTGTTTGTTTGGTTTTGGTTTTTTGAGACAGGGTTTCTCCATGTAGTTTTGGTGCCTGTCCTGGATCTCACTCTGTAGACCAGGCTGGCCTCGAACTTACAGAGATCTGCCTGGCTCTGCCTCCCGAGTGCTGGGATTAAAGGCGTGCGCCACCGCCGCCCCACAAAGGTACTTTTGGCAACAGTACCAAAGCTGTTGATCAAGTCAACACTGGTCATTCTAATTCCAGTATCTGAAATAATGAGAGTTTGATCCTGTTTCCTAGGAATATGAATTGATAAGGAACTTCTTCCCACAGTCTGGTTTACACTCTCACATGTGATTTATCCAAAACATCTGATAAATTTGAAATGAACACCCCAAGAAAGATCTCTTTGAGTAGAAATTATTGATAATCAAGTGACAATTAACTGGGCAATTTGTACATGAAAGGCAGTTTCAACCTCTTCCTCGTCATTGGTCAGGCTTAGGTCTGGGTTTCCTCAAGCATCTTCACTGAGTGACTAGTACATGCTGCACTAGTAGCAGCTCTGGGATGCTGGAGCAATGGACCCATGCCATTTAAATGTGTGTGTGTGTGTGTGTGTGTGTGTGTGTGTGTATTTTAAAATACAATGCATCCTCATTTTGAAGAAAAATTAGCTATTGCTAGAGTAGACAATTTATAGTCAAAGTAGAAACTTTTCACCTATTTAAAAAATGTGCTAGTAATTTTATCCATGTTATATCTTCTCAGAGCTAGGTTGAAATAACAGTTGACCTCATTGTAAAAGCAAATGCATTCCTTGTTATTTTGTCTTTTCTTTTTTTTCAGAGCTGAGGACCGAACCCAGCACTTTGCGCCCAAGCGCTCTACCACTGAGCTAAATCCCCAACTCCATGCATTTCTAACTTTATATACAAAACATTTTAAATAGTATGCTAAATTTTTAAAAATAAACTGACATATCTGTTCATCACTGCTCACGGAACAAGCACAGCATAAATGCATAGTAAAAATCAAATTCCTTGTAACTGTTACCTGTGACTTCATCTCATAGAGGGTGGCATCATCTGGGGTCAGCTGTAGTGCTTCATCCCACTTCTGAATTGCCTCCTGGTATCTGTAATTGTTAAAGTTACATTAACATGTTAATCATATCTTAGCTAAATCTTTGAGAGTACATGTTAAATGTGAAAATCGGGAACCTGAAAATAATTACTAAGAAATTTTTCTATTTAGAAATTGATAATAATGTTATAAAAGCTTAGGTAAATTAAAGAAATGAAAGGAAAAAACAACAAAAGAGAAAAGGACAATATATAAATAAGAGATCTGACAAACCTCTAAGATTTTGGAGCCCGGGCTAGCAAGACGGCTCAGGGAGTAAAGCCTAGCGCCCCCCCCCCCCCCAGTTCAATCCCTGTATTCCACACAAAGGTAAAAGAAGAAAACTAACTCCACAAACTTTTCCTCTGACCGACACACACCATAGCATGTATAAACACATAATTAATAGTAATAATAGTAATAAGAAAATATATTTTAAGAGACTTGTGGGCTGAGAAATCACTACCAAAATGTCTTTCTTTTGTATTTAACTTCACTGACGGGATATGTACTCCAAAGGATTTGTCTTAAATGTTTGCAATCTGGTTCCATGCCTAGGTTCTCCTATAGAAATCTACCTGGTAGAGATGACAGTCTATCCTGGCTACTTCTATGACAATTTGGCACATCTAAATTCATCTGAGAGGAGGAAACCTCAATTGAGAAAACGCCTCCATAAGATCCGATTGTAGGTAGGTAAACCTGTAGGCATTTTCTTAATTAGTGGTTGTTGGGGGAGGGCCCAGCCCATTGTGTGTGAGGCCACTTCTGAGCCGGTGGTCCTGGGTTCAGTAAGAAAACGGGCTGAACAAGCCATGGGGGCAAGCCAGTAAGCAGCACTCCTCCATCGCCTCTGTACAGCTCCTGCCTCCACGTTCCTGTCCTGTTTGAGTTCCTGCCCTGACTTCCTTCAATGATGAACAATGATGTGGAAATGTAAGCAAAATAAACCTTTTCCTCCCCAAATTGCTTTTGGTCATGGAAAGAACAATTATCTATTTTTGTTCATAACTATAAATATACGACAAACTTAAGAGATGGGTGAAATGCACCCAAAATAATATGCAGACAACTTCTATTATGTTGTAGTTTGAATGTGTCGTGTCCCTTAAAGGTGTATGCATGAACACTTGGTCCAAATAGTGGCACTGTTTGAAAAAGTTGTGGAACCTTTAAGAGGTAGAGCCTCAGTGGGAAATAGATCACTAGGGGCTGACCTAAAACAAAGTAGACAGCCCTACTTCCTGTCTGCTGCCCTTGTCCTCACCAGGTTGTGAGACAGGAGGAGTCCCTGTACACTCCAGCCAATGTGGCGCTACCTTCCTGCTCCCTAGGCAATGCTAATGAGCACTGTTCCTATTTCCAAGTACCTGAACATGTCTGCAGTCCCAGGGCTGTGAATCACTAACAATCTATGTCACAGTCAGTATTAGCACGAACTATCTTCTCTTTTTGTTTCTTGTTTTCTAGACCCTTCATTTCCCCAGTATGTGTTCTGTATGTACAAGACATAACATTTGATGGTAAATAACTGTTTATATATGTGATATATACTATATACTTATATGTAATATATATTATAGCGATAGAGAGGTGTATGCACATGTTGATGGATGTGTGGAGGCCATAGGAAGGTGTCCCCCTTTACTGCTCTCTGCCTTCTTCACTTGAGATAGGTCCTTTCCCAGACTGAAACATACAGCTTCTGTCAGGTTAGCTGACCAGTGAGCTCTGGGGATCCTCTATCTCCCACCCAGCAATGCTGGGGTTATAGGTACACATTGCCATGTCCAGTCTTTACGTGAGTGCTGGAGATCTGGAATAAGGTCCTTATGCTTATTCAGTAGGCATTCTTCCAAACTGGGTCATCTCCCACCTACCTCACATACTTTTTATTGCTATTTAGAGCGCTTAGGAGAACAAGATCATTGTCCGTTACACAAAAAGCAAAAGTGCATACCCTTCATTCTCACTGAGTCTCTTGACTGCATCAAAAGCCACAGCAAGAGACTGACCTAAATCATCCAGGTTTTTTATTTTTTTAGTCTAATTATTTTTATTTATACCACAGGCATAATTACACCTTATTATATATTGCACATTATATTGCTTGGAAAGGGCAAGTGATTTGTTAATTATGCATTACCAAAGGCTAACAGTCACTGAGCGCTGACTATGATGCCAGTTACTTTACATTCATTATTTTACTTTACCCTCACCAGAACCGCAGGTGGCATTAACTATTATCTCCATTTTATAAATGAGGGTGCTGAAGATTAAAAGGGAAGCTAACTTGCCAAAGGTAGATAATGCTGTGCCACACTAACTCCAGTGTCGTCCATGTGACATGAACAATTATGTCAATAATAGTGGACGGGAGATACGTGTCCCACAGGACTAAACTCCCTGGAGGTCCCTGACAGAATGCCCGCGTTATGCTTCCTTCTCAAAGAAGATGTACTTCACAGATCATGAGCTCCCTGGGCTATGGGTCCTGTATAACTGCTTTTCTGATAATGTTCTAATTAATCTATGAAGCACAGCCAAAATTAATGAATGCTTGGGTTGTGAACTATAGAGGGAAGGGGAAGCTGGACATGGATCTTAATCAGATATAGCAGAATGAGCTATTTCTTAAAGACCCCAAGCCGCTAGATAAAAATATATATATATATAAAGGTTCAGGCACTTCTAGGGAATGAACACTCACCCACTTGGAATCCTTTAGGAATCCCAACTAAATTGATTTATGGTAGAAAACGTTATCTCATAGGAGGCAGATGGTGGGCCCCTCTGTTGAGGAAGTTCAGCATTGGAAACTTAAAGACTACAGCAGAACCCCTCCCCCTTACAGGTGTAAAAGTACAAGAGTCCATATTCCAACAGGTAAAAAGGTTTTATATTAAAAGAGATATGTGGTTAAAAAAAAAACTAAAAAAAGACTTAGAGAAGGTCTACAACATCCAAATTGGCTAAATGGGCCATGGGAACCAAAAAAGTAAAAATGTATTATAAACTAAAAAACTGCTGGGATAAAATAAGGGACACAGCTACAACCACAAAAAGTCTACACAAGTCTAGGGACTGTACTAAGTTTAAAAAACACAGACTGGGCCGGGCGGTGGTGGCGCACGCCTTTAATCCCAGCACTCGGGAGGCGGAGCCAGGCGGATCTCTGTGAGTTCGAGGCCAGTCTGGTCTCCAAAGCGAGTTCCAGGAAAGGCGCAAAGCTACACAGAGAAACCCTGTTTCGAAAAAACAAACAAACAAACAAACAAAAAAAACACAGACTGTTCTTTGGGTCATAAAGTTCTTGTGGGTGAAGGGATATGTCTAGTGCCGATTAATAATTGTGTGCTTGCTGTTTTTTAAATATGATGTAATTGAATTTTTGCCAAGCTCTTGTTGTCTCTTATATGACTTGATAGTTTTCTTTTCTGTATATAAACTACTGATTTACAGAAGTAAAATTGCAGCAGATTCAAACCACTTCTGAGTGTGCTGTCTGTCTGTCATTCGCTAAATCCTTGCCTTCCTGACTACCCAAGCCCTGGTTCTCCTACGGTCGTGGTACTCCCGATGGGCCAGTCCGTGAAAGTGCTGCAGCTACAAGTGTGAAGTGAGATTTGAAGGCCGCTGTAACAGCAGAGCCTAATGCTAAGCCACAACTGGACCCTAGGCATCACAACTTCAGCACTGGACATCCTTTCTTAGTGGCCTTCAAGTTTCTGTAAGTAAACTCCACAGTGTTCACACAAGGAAGCTGCATAATGATATCTATCTCAGAACACATCCACTATATTAAGCAAAGTATACTGTATATAAAGATCCAAACCAGAGGCTGGGGATACGGCCCTATCAGTGAAGTGCGTACTGCAAAAGCATGAGGACCAGAGCTCAGGTCCACATAAAGAGCCAGCATGGCAGCAAGCCTGTCCTATCAGTACTGTGCGAGGAGACAGGAGGAGCCCTTGGACTTAGTGGCCACTCTAGGCAACTGGCAAGCTCCAGGTTAAGACTCACACCAACCTGACAAAGCACAGAGTACACAGAGGGGTGTGCTTTACAAAGTTTGCCTTTATAGTCATTAAGTCCTTTTTCCTTGGGGTCCGTTGGCCGCCAGTCCACAAGGACAAAGGGGCAGAAGCTTTGACAGAAAGCTTTGGGTGCAGCCTATGAACACAACCGAGATAGCTCTCTGGGAGACAGCTTCAGTAAATCAGCTCAACTTTATTCCTGAGTATAGGAGATATATAGGACTGGTAGCTGGGGCAAACCGTAATTTGCATTAGGTGGCATGCTCCTGTCATATAGCTGGATTAGAGGCAGCACGTCCCTGTGAAAACAGCTAGAACATGTAACTTAATTACCATGTGGGCAGCAGGGGAAGAGCGTTTGTAGGAAACTGTGTCAAGAGTCATCCTTGAGATAAGTCAGGCATCCAGGCCTAGAGACACCCTCCAGATAGTGCTAGGTAGAGAGCAGGAAGCTTGGGTACAGGAGAGAGTCCTCCATATTGTGCTGAGCTCATGGAGAGCTGCTAAGCTATGGTAGACTGCAACCTCTGACCAGTGGAGCCTCCCAACAAAAGGTGTGGCAGTCACTCACAGTTATAATGGACAACTTAGTTGTGGTGCTTGAAACTTAACTAAGAGTTCAATGTTCAACTCTTGGCAGGTGGCAACTTCCAGCCAAATCACACCTAAATATGTAAGCCTAAACCACTGTTAGAGCCTTTTTTTTCTTTTTTTAGCGTTGAGGGGCTTTTAAGACAGGTTCTATGTAGCCCTGGCTGGCCTAGAACTTACTACATTGACCAAGCTGGCCTCCAACTCACAGAGACTCATCTGTCTCTGCCTCCTGAATACTAGAATTAAAGGTGTATACCACCAAGCCCAGCTCCTTCATAGCTTTTAACTCACAGAATTCCCTGATGAAAACACGTCTACCTGAACACTGTTTCATTCTAGGTGAAAGGCTACTCAAACTTTAGGAATTACTTCTTAATAATATGAGAACAATATAGCCATTCTTACTCATTACCCAAACTATTTCATTATTCACCTCAGTTTTATCTTTTGTAAATACCGTATTTACTATAAGTTTTCTTTTTTAATTGAGAATTTCTTCCATGTATACAATGAAATATGATCATATGTGCCCCCTTTGCCCTCTTCCAGCACCTCCTCACCCCCAACATGGCCCCTCCCAATTTTTCCTCTTCCTCTTCTTCACAACCCATTCGGTCCCACCAGTGCTGCCCATATGAGCACGGCTGTGGGGCCGTACAGAAGGAGGGCAACCTACCGGTTCTACCCCAGCTTATGATGTGCCATCACAGTTCCGGGTATTTTCCCTAGCTCTGCCTTTATCAGCAATAAATCACATATGCATATGAAACATTTCTGCATGCCTTTAGACCACAAAATGATTCTCTCTATAGCATTCTAGAATATTATACAGTTACACCTACACACACACACACACACACACACACATATAGCTACTCTAGAGTACTTTTATTGGTAGATATCAAAAACTGGGTTTTAACCATTCCTTTTTTTCAAGGCAAGGTGACCACAAGTTTTCCTACTCAGGCCATAGCTAACTGGAACAAAGAAAAATATGCAACCCAAATAAGCCAATTCAATGTCTAGTTAACTATGTATAACTCCTACAGCCTGGTCCAACTGACATAAGCCTATTAGATTCTTTGTGGAATCTGAAAATAGGAAACTGGAGAGTGGAAACTCTGTGTAGGAGCAAACTGAAAAAATATGGAAATTAAGCAGCAGTAGGGCACAGCAGAGAAACTCAGCAGTAAACTGATAATTCTCAACCTTACTGAGAATAAATGCCTGTGGTGCTCTGGATAAAAATGGCCCCCAAAGGCTCCTCTATTTGGATGCTTAGTCAGCAGAGTGTCACTATGTGAAAAGATTAGAAAGATTAGGAAGGCTTGTGCACTCGCTCTGTCTGTCTCTCTCTCTCTGGATCAGAATGTAGCTCTCAGTTACTACTGCGGCACCTGCCTGCATGTCACCACACTCCTGACATGATGATAATGAACTAAATCTCTAATACTGTAAGCGAGCCCCCAATTAAATGCTTTCTCTTACTAGAGTTGTGTTGGTCATGGTGTCTCTTCACAGCAATAGAACAGTGACTACGGCAATGTCCAAGTCCTTAACAGGATCTACAGGGGCCTACAAAGTCTGGCCAGCTTTTCTGTCTCTAACCTTCCCTCTGACCTGGTCCCTTTCCATGATATGCTTTGATCATACTTTGGTCACACTCTTTGTTACTTCTCAGGTACATCTGCATACATCTGCTGTAGGGCATTTTTGTTGTTGTTCCCTCTGCCTGGACTTCTCTTTCCCCAAATAACCATACTATGAATGCCCTAGACTTCTGTCTTTGATTCCAGCATACCACAAGATGCCCTTGCCCGTATACCCTAGATACGACTGACTGACTAGTTCAACAAACTCAGCAGTGCATTCAAATCTTAGTCACATTTCTACCAAACACATTACTTCTCTAACTTCTGATCAAATCAGTTTTCAGAATTCTTTGTTTCTAGCAAAGTACGATGCATCCTGCTAAGAACATCATCAGAGCAGACTGATGTGGTCCCACATTCACACAGTCAGCCAAACGTATATTCAACACAACCTAGGGGCTACAGGCAGGGCATAGAGCAATGAAGAAGGAGACGAAATGTCTACTTTCACAGAGCTTACACTCTAATAAAAAA
>CABHPH010133139.1:0-19550 GCA_902168325.1 Peromyscus nudipes | reverse complement strand
CCCGAGTGCTGGGATTAAAGGCGTGCGCCACCACCGCCCGGCTCTCTTTGCTTTCTTCTGGGACTATTTTATCAGCAGCGTTCTCACCATCAGTTTATTCCAACTGAGCAGGGAGAAAGTGAATGTTTTCCCTGCTAGCCTGTGAAAGCACGATGTGCATTTTGAGCCTTGCCTGTTGGACGGCGTTCTGTGAAGTTTCGCCCCGTGTGCTTCAATTCTCCCCCGAACCCCTGGCCTGCTGCACAGTGATCCCCAGAGTGGCAGCCCCCAGCCCTTCCTGCTGGCCACAGTGTGCTGTGCAGATGTAGGCACCGTAATGGGGAGCACTTTGTCCCGTCATAAGCAGGTCTGGAGTAGAGAAAGCACGGTTGTGATAGGGGTGTATCCATAGCAACCAGGCAAAGATGCAGCCGCCATATTGGAATACATTCAGGCCAATGGATGCGCATACACTTCCTTTCAGGAAGTTGGCTGGGCACTCTCAAGACCACTATGTCCGATTACAGCAGTGTTCTGGTTGCTTTGTTTTAGATTTCAAGATGAAAAATACATCATAAAGAAGTATGCCTCAAAATATTTTGATGGTGGTGTATCAAAGTAGTTTTCTTTTGTTAATTTCTTTTTTTAATTTTCCCTAACCATTCCGATCCAAACTGATTACCAACAATAGATACTTCCCTGCAGTGGAAAAGCAAATATTTGATCATACAAAAAAAATCTTTTTAAGGAATTAAATTACACTGAATTACACATATTTTAAAAATAAATCGCAGGCTGGCGTTGGTGGCGCACGCCTTTAATCCCAGCACTCGGGAGGCAGAGGCAGGCGGATCTCTGTGAGTTCGAGGCCAGCCTGGGCTACCAAGTGAGCTCCAGGAAAGGGGCAAAGCTACACAGAGAAACCCTGTCTCGAAAAGAAAAAAAAAAAAAAAAGAAAAAGAAAAAAAAAATAAATAAAAATAAATCGCATTTCTTAATAAGTAATTACTTACACCTTATAGCAACTCCAATGTTTAGAAAAGAAATACATTCTTTGACCAGGAACAATTCTAGTTTATATTGGCTAGATTTTTTTTTTCAAATTTGGGGAGAAAATGAACCATCTAACCATGGTGGGCTTTGTAGCAAAATTTAACGATAAAATTAGTCTCCAATTTGGTGAGGCTTTTTGTTTTTAATAAAGAACATTTATTAGTATTTGCAGATGCATTGGTATCACTTTATTTGTGAGAAAACCTCATTTCACAAAAGAGTAAGCTATAATTCTGTTGAAAGAATATTTAAAAATTGAGACAATTTGGAGTGTTTTAATTCACAGAATAATTATTGGTTAGTCCCTTCCTTTCTTTGGCTGAGGGCCAAGCCTTCTGTAAGCTTAGTTTTTGTTTTTATTTTTATTTTTAATTTTTTTAATATTTCAAGTCAGCTTCAAAAATCAGTGATAAAATGAAAAGGATTAATATCGTCTTCAGTGTAACCTTTGACTTTCTAGTCTCTGTCTTCATAATTTTATGTTCTCAGTGTAGTCCCTTAGTTCTGCACCAGGGTGAGTAGAAAGGAGTTTTGAGAAATCCTAAAGAAGCTTCTAGAAATAGACTTGTCTCTTTACTACTACTCCTCAAGAAAAGATGAGTTTACTTGGGAGATATTGTCAGGCCCAGAGCTCAGGTTTTCCGTGTTGTTGTTAGTGGTTGAAGGGCGCAGAGAGGAACAGTCAGAGAGCCTGATCTTGCAGAGTAAGACACAGTACTGTTCCATTCATGAAGAGTCAGGTCCAATGCGGACATGACTTCCTGCTGTTTCCTCTTCCGGTCACTCATTTAAACATTGTCCATTTGGTACATCTGGCTCCCACTGGAGCTAGTTAGAAGACCCCAGCATGGTACCTTACCAACTAACGGGAGCCACCTTGTGTGTGTGTTTTCTCATACCTCCACCTGGACTTGGTAGTGTAGTCCTAGAAGCAATGCACACTGTATGTCAGAAGACTCTCTACCATCAATCACGGATGGCTGGATGGATGGATGGATGGATGGATGGAGAGAGAGAGAGAGAGAGAGAGAAAGAGAGAGATGGATGCGTGTTCTCAGGCTATGTTTTCCAAGCATACACGAACATTTAATTAATTATTTAATTTACTCATCTATTTAGTGAGGGACTAGATTCCAAAATAGCAATAGCAGTATCAGCAAACGCTGATTCCCAGGAGGGAACCCTCTAGCTACTAGAGGATTGTAGATGTCTAGAGGCTAGCACATCTTGTTCTGCCAGGCTCCTTTTCCAAGTCCTGTCAGATGCGAGTGAAAGCACCCCAAGCCTCGGACTCACAGGAAAAGTGTGATGTAAGAGAGCCTCTGAGGCTAGAAGCTGACCGAGATAGATAGAGGAGGCCACTTTTTAACAGGACACTGATCTTTATGGGTGGGCATTGGATAGGACAGTGTAACTAAAGCTTGAGTTGCCCAGTTGGCCGAGAGTTTCAGGGTTGAGTGGGATGAAGCTTTACTGATGGTGGGGGTTGTAGCATCAGGCAAAGTATAAATTCAGGAAAGGTGTAAACAGGTTTAGGGTTTTAAAATTAGCCTATGACTGTAAGTTGGCTTGGAGGTGGTAGTGGTTGTTGTTGTTTTCCAGTAGGGACAAAATGAGATAGGGATATGGATTCATGAATGGGGGTAAATCATGAAAACTGAAGAAAAGTAGGGTAGAGTAGAGAATTTACTGTAGAGTGTGAAGGAGGGAGGCGTAATGGGAGCCGCTGGAGCTGACCTGGGGTCAGAACTCTCTTTGGCTAGAGGCAAACTGATCAGTTGGTGTCCCTGCCCTATCTCCAGCCTCAGGGCTCCTGTGGTGAAATGCGCTTGTCATGAGCCATGGGGACAGCCTGGAAGGAAAAAAAGAAATCCCAGACAGGTCAGCCAAAGGGTGCAAACGTCTAAGGGAGGGCAGTCAGTTGTGGATGTGGGAGGAGGGGCAGGGCTGACTGGAGAGTGAGATTTATGGCCGTGGTGTATCTCACGAGGCTCGGTCTCTTTAGCGCTGCAAGCTTGCTCTCACCTCCTTCACCTGTGACCTCCTTGAGTCACGGCCCAGTAGAAGCATGGGTAGGTTGCTCAATCCAACTCCGGGGCCATCCCCTGAGGAACATGTTGCTGGGGAGTGAAGGGTGGATGTTGAAGAGGCGTAGGCACAGCGGGGAGCAAGCTGCAAAATCAGGGAATAAACTGTGTCCAAATAAGTTCGGTGGGTCCTGGTAATTGGTCACAAGTTGCCATTAGATGCGAGAAGAGTGCAATGGGACAGAGGAGCAGGTGGTAGCCAACTTTTCTCTCCATTCTGATGTCCTCTAAATTCTGAGGAGCAATTCCCCAACTGTGTAGCAATCCACCCCATACTAGAGAGGTGACCTTGGATAATTCCATTATTTCCATCTCTCTGGGCCCATTTTCTATGTCAGTCAGCACTAAGGTAACCCACCCCACAGGACCCCTGACAAACAGAAGCAGAACTTACGTAAAGCACTTAGTGTGCCGCCCACCCACAGGGCACTGTGGACTATCTTTAGTAAGGATGGGACTGCAACTATTTTTAAACTTAAAAGGTCAACTTTATATGCTGCTGTATAGGTAACCCGTTGCAACTGGAGCTTGAGTCAACAGGCGTGGGGAGAGCTTACAGGGTGCCTTTGAAATCCTGATACCCAGTCACAGTGATTTATGGGGCCTCACTCGCTTGCATATGTGGTGCTCACCGAGTTTGTTTACTTTAGTTTTAGTTCGGTAACCTAGCACCCTCTGATAGCATATTTTTAATTTAAACTGACCAGTTAACTCTGGTCACTCAGAGATTAGATGTATGAAAGCAGTCACAGGGAAGGGGTATGTGTAGATTTTTCACCCTGTTGTCTCAGAGTTGGCCCGTTTCTTGGGCTTTGACTTTCTCTCACTGTGGATGACTTCCAAGGCTCTTGATTCTGTGAACTATTGAGACTGTGGTTAACGAGGTACCAGAGATCAAGATGCTGGGTGTCTCCTCCTGGTACAAGTAGACAAGACCTGAAGGTCGGCCCTTTAATCTTTGCACCGATTAGAGATGACAATCCAGCCGAGAAGCAGGAGTGGAAGAGATGACCTTGAACCAGGTGCCAGCTCAGTGATGAGGTTTTAGTCATGAGTCTGACACTGGCCATGGCCAGTGACAAGAAATTCCCTAGTGGTGCAGTTGTTACGGGGGTTGAAAGTGAGTCACTGCTTAGGTGACTGATCCACTTGCCACTTCATGTCAGCCACTTTGCAGAGAACTCAAACGTGGGATTCTTATTCCAAATCTGCTATTTTTTTCTCTTTAATTGCACAAATCTCTATCTTTAGAGGAGAAAGAGATTTGTGGAGTTGACCAATTTACCCAATTCATTTTACTGAGGTAGTAAAGTTAAGGTGGTCCAGGACAAACCAGTCTGGTGTTACTTGTCAAGGCTTTTATCTTGAAGTGAATACAAAGTGATGCTAGATCTGACATTGACTTGGGTCTTTATCAACATCTCTTTTAAGTGACATTTTGCATTTGATGTTCTTTGTTATCTGGGATCATTTGTCACCACTCTCTGCATCAATGGACCACTTTTGTGGGTAAAAAAACTCATTAGTAGGGATTGGTTATGTTTTATACCTCATGACTGCTGACACCACATATAGTTTCTAGTTTTTCAGTGATTGTTTTAGCCCTGATCTTAGGGACCATCTGATTGTTCCGAGGTTCTTGTGTGAAAAATGAGAATTTTTTTTTGTGTGTGAGTACTTATATGCAAACACATAGATAGCTGCCAGAACATGCAGACATACCATGGAAAAATATAGATAGCCACAGGAGCAAGTCATTGTGTGTTAATGAGCAATAGACAACTCAATCTCCTTGTAGAGAAGTTCAAAGAGCATTCACGCCACCCAGAGGAGCAGAATGATTGGGCCGCATCCCAGAATTAGTACTACTGAAGCTTGATCTGAGCATGTAGGGATTATGTAGGTGGTAATGAGTGTAGAGGTATGTTCCAGGGGTTAGACAGGGCAGGGTAGAATGGAGCATGCTTGCAGATTTCATGGCATTGGGTTTCTGTGGAGGTGGGAGGTTAATGGTTCTTCTGGAAGCAAAAGGCTGACTGGAAGAGAGAATCCAGCTATGGGAACAGAGGGCAGGCACAAGAGCTGTAGATTTGGCAGAACCATGCTGTCCTAGTTGCTAGTCTAAGCCACTTGTGACCCTCCCCTCCCCCGCCCCCGGGAGCCCTGAGGAACCCTCACATTTGATTATAAGGAACACAAGCAACAGTGATTTCAGAAGGTACCTCAGCAGGCGGGGTACAGGATGGGTCATCTTGAGGGGAAAGGACCCCAGTAAGTAGACTCAGAGAACTAAGCCATAAGGCGATAAGGACTTGGAACAGGTTGAAATTGACATGGAAGGTGGGTGAAGGTGGCAAGACACAAAAACAAGGCAGAGGAGGCTGCAGCCAGAGAGGAGGAATTCTCAACCTAGACAGTGATGTGGCGGTAATTCAATGTTTAGGAGGAAAAGGCAGTAGTGAGTGGGAGATCCTGGACAATCTCTCAGTTCAATCTGTAGACATGAAATTGAGGTGAGGTCATATGTCCACATGGAGATAACCCGCCTATCTTCAATAGTCAGGGCCAGATTAAGGAAACAAATGACGGGACTGGAGAGATGACTCTGGAGTTAAGAGCACTTCCTGCTCTTCCAGAGGACCCGGTTCGATTCCCAGCACTCATGTCAGGCAGCTCACAGCCACCTGTAACTCCAGCTTCAGGGAATCCAAGGACTGGCCTCCTCAGGCATAGGCTTACATGCATGTACACGCTCGCGCACACGTGCGCACACACCTACACCCACCCACCCCACCCACCCCCACCCCCACACAAAATACAAATAAATGAATAAGACAAATAGGAAGCCCTTACTCACTACTGATGGAAGTGCATACTGGCAACCACTATAGAAATGGAGGCTCCTCACAGAGCTAGAAGAAATAGATCTTTCAGTCGACCCAGCTTTACCACTCCTGGACTTAGACCTGAAGACTCTGAATCCTTCTACAGAGATTTGCTCATCTATGGTGATTGCACTACTCACAATGGCTTGGAGATAAAATCATCCCGGATTCCTATCGACTGATGGATGAATAATGGAATATGGTACATATACACGATCATTTTTAGTTTTATGATGCTTCACTATGAGTTTGGAAAGACAATTTTGTGAATGATCAGAACTGATCACTCTGGATGCCGTCTGCTTGATTTGTTTTCTTAGTGCCCCAGATGGAAGTTTATATGTTCTAATTAACGTCTGGGCTACCCTAGCTGTGAGGGGCAAGTGACGCGTGTGTTCAGCCATTGATCTGGGTTCCCAAGGCTTGCAGTGTTTTCACATTAACGATAGGGGGCAGTACTCCCTCCTGTTGCAGCTTCTAGAACGAATCCCTGAGCTATGGGGTTGTCTTTATTTGCTGTGTCCTGGCATTAAATCAGTTTTAAGGGACATAGAAAGAGCTCCCTTTAAAGAATGCTGCTAGTCGAATATCCTAATACACATTAGTCAGGTGGAATAGACCCACACAGCAGCAGGACATGTCCAAGAGAGGCAGTCTGCCACTTATAAAGACTCATTCTGTTGTAGTCCTGTCTGAGAATTTGCATTTATCAGCTCAGAACATTCTGAGAAGTGATCCCAGAACAGTGGAGATCTCAAGTGCTTTCTTAGCTACTGTTGGTAGTTTCAGTGGTATGCAGAGAAACCATTTCTTGCACACATTATTGAGTAGACATCATTGCTGGGGTCTGAATACCATTCAGATCCAATTATTTTTCATGTTATGGAAATGGTTGTAACCAGTCTTTCTCTGTACCACCAGCTCCCAATAACAACATGGAAACTTACTGTTAATTGGAAAGCTCAGCCTTAGCTTAGGCTTGTCTCACTAGATGTTATAATTTAAATTAACCCATCTATTTTAATCTACGCTCTGTAGTGTGGCTCATTATCTCGCCTCTCCATACTGCTAATGCTGCTTCCTCTGCATCTGGCTGGTGACTCCCCCTTCTTCTTCCCAGAGTTCTCTCTCTTCCCCGAAGTCCTGCCTAGACCTTCTGCCTAGCTATTGGCCATTTGTCTTTTGGTTACACCAACCACAGCATTACATTTTCACACAGTGTACAAATGTCCCGCAGCAAATGATTCTGCTGGATAATAAAGCTTAACTGTTGAACTCTGGCACCTGCTTCATACACAATGCTAGATCACCTGTGTTAGCTCTCATTTGTCTCCTGATAGTACGGAGCCCTTCAATAACACACTGCATAAAATAATATGAGGGCCTCTGAAGTACCCTGTGCTTCCTACCATTGAATGCCTCGTAGTTCTCAATGTTGCAAACTTTGAACATCCCATTGTTAAACTATGTGTTCTTTTGTTGCTGAGATCCCGCCACCGTCATTGTTTTAGATAATGTCTTACCCGAGACTGACCTGCAGCTCACTATGTAACGCAGGCTGGCCTCAAACTCATCACACTCCTCCAGCGTACGCATGTTGGATGCTGGAATTACGGGCTTGAATCACCATGCCTCACTCCCATTTTTACACTACTTTTAATTTCATTGTTGCCTCCCCTTACATCTTCATTCTTGAAAGATTTAAATAGCACACTACTTAATGAAGATGTTCTTGGCGAATGCCAGATTCTAATTCTGATTATTTTTGTGCGATCTTGAGTGAGGAGTGACTCAGACTTTCGTGTTCCTACTCAGCTGTGAAGTGGGATTTTAAAACAGTCCATTATCTATCCATGCCCTCTCTGCTGGACTACGCTAATACACTATGAGAAGTTTTGGAAGAAGTGATTCATCTACCGTAGTGTGGTGCCTTTGGAGTATCTGAAAGTGACAGCCTATTCAGAACTCAGTTCTCTGGCAGCCTTCCTAGTCCAGAACTCTAGAAGAATGTGGAAGTAGAGGAGGGGGAAGGGATCAAAGATCTTAATTGGCTAAAAAGCACATGGGATCATCGTATAATTAAATATGGCTGCACTTGACTCAGGATTCTTCTTCTTCTTCTTCTTCTTCTTCTTCTTCTTCTTCTTCTTCTTCTTCTTCTTCTTCTTCTTCTTCTTTTCTTCTTCTTCTTCTTCTCCTCCTCCTCCTCCTCCTCCTCCTCCTCCTCCTCCTCCTCCTCCTCTCCCTCCTTCCTCTCCTGCAAAGGCTCCCACCACAACCCCCTCCATCTTAGTTCTGGCAGTATTCAAGCAGGCACTGAGCAAGCCCGGTGTTCCTAGTGTTCACCTGTGAAGTCATGGCTGCTCTCTCTCTCAGGAGTTTCTTTTCTTCCACCTGTTTGAACAGCTTATAAATGTAAACCACATCATATTTAAAGTATAAATCTTAACGTATCTCTGCCTACCCTTCCAGCCATACCTCTGTGCACTCTCGAAGGCTGAGAGATCTCGCACAGTCTCACTCTGCATAGTGGATTCTGCCTCAAATTTTCTTTCCTTTTTAAAATTTGACACTGTTTTTAATTGATACATAAAACTAAAAACTGTACATATTAATAGGATACCATCATGGGACCTTTCAAAACATGCATACATTATGAAACCCTTACATCAGGTGAAATATACCTATTTGGCACTTCCTTGTGGCGAAAACATTCAGTATCCTTTCTTCTGGGTTTCTGAAATATCCGGATTATTCCCCTGGGGCACACCGGATTATTCTGTAGGGCACCCCAGAACTCCTGCTCCTATCTGACCATACCCCCGGGTATATGTCAGCCAGCCTTCCCCATCCCTCCTTCCTCCCCTCTCTCCGCCCCCGCCCCCTTGTATGGTCCACATTGTCCGTCACGTCACTACTTCTCAGTTGGTAGACAGGTTGTGCACACACCTTCTGACCCTCACTCAGTGATTGGCTCTTTCTAGGTAGCTGGGTCCCTTCTCAGCTCCCACCTTAACCTGTGGGAGTTTCCTTGACTTTGGTTTTCACCCTCTTGTCATTTATTCATTTATTTGGCCTGGTGCTTTATTGGTTTTCTGCCACTTGGTAGCTGTTTAACAAATAATCTGGCAATGATAAGGGAAGGACCGTTCTAAAACGCTTTGCACCTCGTGCTGGAAGTCTGTTGCTTTTACAGGAATTTTCTATGAAACTTTAGTGCTGTGGTTTGTTTCTCATAACAAGGGTTCAGTAGTCAAGGCAGTTTGGAAAATGTTATGCTAAATTAAATAAATAAATAAGGTTCCGTAGTACAGTTCTTGAACAGAAACATAGCACAGCTTTTGACTGTGTTAATGTATATCATCTCCATCAAGGTTGGTGTGTGTCAAAGGAGTAAGTTTGCAGTGGGAATCATCTGAAAAGTGTCTTATTAGACTGATGTTCTTTACATTATATTCTGAGAAATTCTGCCTTAGAATACAAAAACCATCTTTACAATAGAGGAGAAAGGGTCATATGCTAAGGAGAGGAGGCAGATTTTCACTGACTCTAAAGAGGACAGACCAATGAGTAGAGGTCTTCAGAAGTGTGCAGGTTTTGAGAATGCTTGGTTTTGTTCACCAAGCTCTATCCACCATGTTGGAATTTCTTCCTTCCAGCAGGTCTAGAACTTTGGACTGAGATGGACACGCAGTAAACATATTTTTTTTTTTGTCTTTTCAATGATGAGTGCATAAAAGTGGCCTGGGATCATCATCATTATGTGTTGATTTTGTTAATTAGTTGGAATAGTTTGTTGTTTGTCTTGGTGCTGTTTGTAGCATTTCCTGTGTATAAAATCCTGTCATCTTGCCATGTGACAGCTTGACCTCCTCATTCAGACTTAGAAGCAAAGAGGCCTCATTTATGTGAGGCTTTGATTATCCTCCAGTGAAACTGTCATGTTAGGGATAGATATGATAACAACATAGTTGACTAAATAGTTATGAGCATACAAGACTGGCTATATGAATCCAAGCTGTATCAATGACTGCAGAATGCTGTATATAATAGTGCTGTGGATATCACTCTGTATAAATAAAATGCTGATTGGCCAGTAGCCAGGCAGGAAGTATAGGTGGGACAAGGAGAGAGGAGAATTCTGGGAAGTGGAAGGCAGAGGCAGAGAGACACCACCAGCCGCCGCCATGAGAAGATGTTAAGATACCTACCAGTAAGCCATGAGCTATGTGGCAACTTATAGACTAATAGAAATGGGTTAATTTAAGATACAAGAACAGATAGCAAGAAGCCTGCTACGGCCATACAGTTTGTAAATAATAGAAGCGTCTGTGTGTTTATTTTATAAATGGGCTGTCGGACTGCCGGGGCTTGGCAGGACCCAGAGAGAAAACTCTAGCTACATAATAGTTACTTCTCTTGGTGTGAAGGAAGGAAGGCTTTATTTGGCTTCTTGTCCCAGAAGGATCAGAGTCCAATATGTCAGAACAGAAGCATTGTGGGTCGAGCAGGAAAACAGAGGGCTCACATCTTGAACCACAGCAGAAAGCAGAGAGAGAGAATGGGAAGAGTGGATGGCTTTTAAACCTTAAGCCCGCCCCCAGTGACATTCTTCCTCCAGCAAGGCCATACCTCCTAAACATGCCCAAACAGCACTACCAATGGGACCACGGAATCAAACTTCTGAGCCTATGGGGGGCTTTCTCATTCAAACTACCGAATGTGTTTATGTGTGGTTAGTTAGTTAATCCACTTAGCAAAGAAATCAAAATCTAGCCATCAACTCAGGTTCATGTTAATTCAGTTGCAGGAACTGCTCAACAGAAATAAAAAAAGTTTTCAGGTGTTTTCCTGTTTTAAATAAAGCAGTTTTGGTGAAAATCTCCAACCATGTTAGTAAAAAGATTAGTCTTGGGTGTTTCAGATGGCTACTTAGTTTTAAATCTCCACGATACTCTCCAGAGAAGATACCATTTCCGAAATGGTACATTTGAGTTCTCTGGGCCTCTGTAATGTCGTGTTATTCTTTTTCCCTACCCAAAACCCACCGTTTTTCAAAGTTTGTGATGCAATCTGCAGCTCAGAGCTGGTTAAGTCAAACATGTAATTTAGCACTAGAGGGCGCCAAATACAAATAGATGTCGTGAATTTCGGTGTGGTCAGACTCTCCTAATAGCATTTTTCAAGAAAAAGTTTTTGTAATGTAAAAGCGAATTGTAAATTATGTAATTTAAAGGACTTATTATAAATGAATTCTGGATGACTACTGACTGACTCCCTCTAAAACTAGTTCAAGGTACTTGGAAACAAATAGAGACTGAATTCAGAGACCCTAGTTTGCTATAGCTATTTATATCTGAATTTCAGCTTCGCCTCAGAATTCTGTCTGAAGAATTTAGTAATCAGACTTTCGTCTATTAATCCAATATAAGCAGTACAGGATATGTAAGTACCTACTTTATATTGGCTTGATTGTTGGCTTACTAAAAGCTTCCCCTTTCTTTCATTTTAAGTAGAAAGGTATAAAATGAATATAGATGGATTGTAGGATTAAATATTTTCCATCTCCATGAGTGATACATAATAACATATTATTTCTAGGAAAAATTACCTTAGTCTGGTGTGCTCTTAAGAGTCAACACACCCATTCGTGAGTATTTCAAGCACAATGATGATGGATACAGCTAGCTCAGACTTGGTGGTGGTCACAGGCCTTTCATACAGTCTCTAGGCTAAGTAAAGAACAGAGTCCAAAGTGCTGTTTTCATATTAGCATACATTAGTTGTACCTATTAGTGGAGTTCCGTGGCACATTTCCACGTTGTACATCCAGCTTGTGCTCACACATCACTCTTTACCCACACCGTTTTCCCCAAACCCTTCTCAACCCCTATTTTAAGTCAGCTTTTGACTTGTCCACATGTGATAGACACCTGCAGTACTGTCCGCTGTGTGAGAGTGGGGACTCCTGAGGTAATTTTTGTCACTTTAAACCGCTGTGAAACCAGACAGTCGGAGATCAGATTCCAGCCCTGCTGCCTCCTGACTGTGTGACGGTTAATGACCCAGGTGTGTGGCACATCGGTTTCATTTCTCATGTCCCATCTCACAACATGTTTCCTATCCTGCCCGTGGTGTGAGGTCACGGATGCCGGCGTGTATTGCAGTCAGATGCTCCTGGCTGCAAGCAGCTGAAAGCTCCCCTGGTTGGCAGCTGGAACGTGTGCATATTTTTCTGTGGATTCTGTCTTCCCTCTCCTCGTTCCTCCCTTTTCCATCTCATCTTCCATAAAGTCCGCTCGGACTTCCTCAGACCCTCCTTCGTGTTGGCCCTGCGGCACATTCCAACAGCAAGGTGAAAGCTGTAAGGCTTCCCGTGACCTGGTGGCCCCTGCAGTCACACAGCGTCAATGGGTTACACAGGCCAGCTCAGACTCACTGTAGAGTGTAACAGCTTGTCAGAAGCCGCCACAGTAAGCACTCTCCAAGTTAGAATTGGGTACTAAAGCAAGGATTCTTTAACTCCCCCCACTCACGACCCTTTTGCCTGGGAAATTCTCATGTGACCCTAGGCATGTGGGTATATAAAATAAATACATCGGTCCAACACTTAACTGATAGTAAGTCACCAAGAGCTGTGTTTTAAAATAATTCTTTGGCGTGCTTATAGTTTTTACCATTTATTAAAGACTAAATAAGTTTACATGCTGAGAAGATGGATATATTTGTTTAATTTTATATACAGGATTAAATTATGGCTGAATATTTGGTACTGTAGGATGCAAAGTAGCTTCCATGTTGTTCAGAGTTGATCAACATTTTTATTTTGTAATCATCAATGCTATAACAATATCCCTGTGCATAAATACAGAGTATACAATGGCATATATGTGATTAGGACCTATTCAAAAAATATGTAAATTCTGTTTTAATCTTGGCAACCCACAATGTGTTGAAAGATTTAAAAAAACAAAGCCACTCAAGTCAGCAACTCAAATAGCAATTTCTAAATCAAACATCCTAACAATCCAATCCAAAGATGTACCACTTTGATACTTAACTTGCCAAAGAATGAGAGAAAAACATCGTGGTTTTTTTTTTTTTCTGTAATTGTGTTAATTGTGTATAGAGTAAAAGTTCCACAATTCCTGACATACAGTAGGATCTAATTTGAGCCAAAATGTTCCCAGCATTGCTCTTTGCTGTTACTTGGCAGGATCTCATGCACAGTGCAGTGTGTGTGCATGCTGTGTGCTCAGAACCAAGGTTCTGTGAAGTCACTCTATACGACGCAGGCGAGACCAGAAACACCTCAGATTCACTGTGCATTTGATTTCAAATTCATTTAAGGTTGTCATGTGTTCAGAAACCTCGCACTGGTGTAACATCTGTGACCTTGTGTTCACTCTCCCGTGGGCTTCTGACTCACAGTTTAAGAAGCTGGTCACTAAAGGGTTTGAAGTTGGAGTTCGTGTTCTGCATATCAGGGTAAAGTTGGAAAATTCATTTTTTTTTCCTCCAGCTCTCACTGTATATGGAATTGAGGGATGTGGTGTGTGCTGACACCAAAGCCGCTTCCTACTTCTCTAAAGATTAGGATTAACGTGGTTGGAGTGGAAATGAGAAGGCGCAGACTGGATGCAGTGGCGTTTTATAGAAGGCAGGCCTTGGTCACAGTGTTGTGTGAATGAGGGGGGTACTGTGGTAGAAGGGAAGGAACATCCCAGGGTTACTCAAGGATTCAGTTGGATGATTTACACGAAACACCTGATAGCGTGTGACTCACACAAGACACCTACTGAATGGACAGAAAGAGTCACAGATTTCATCGGAGGCACTGGAAGAAACATGGGCCCAGTGACTGCAGTTGGAGTAGTTATACGAACTACTTTAAATAGAAAAACGGTTCACGGTTTTGTAAAAGCTCCAGGTGACTGGCAGGGCACTTGAAATGGGAGAATATGGTGAATCTGGAAACACGGTACTGAAGTTCAGGTGAGTAGTAGTCACGGACGAGTGTAGGACTGAAACAGCGAGTGTGGAGCTCAGGATTGAAGCTTTCATAGAAGGGGAAGCCATGGTGAGAACACAGAGAAAGCCAGAGCAGTGGAGGCAGTGGATCACGTCATCGGATGAGGCAGGACATGTCAGAGGTAAGAGAAATGGAGGACAAGAAGGGGAGGTGTTCTGGTGGGTTGTTTGGGAGTTGAGGGTTTAGAAGAATTTAGGAAGTGAACACAAAGGTATGGAGTGGTTGAGAACCCCCCAGCAGCAAAGAGGTGAAGGTGTTTTCCCACCATTACCCCAGACGGGTTTCAAACCCCACCTTCAAACCGCATAGTACAGAACCCTACACAGGCTCTATTTTTCTCTGTGCTATGTAAAATTGTAACAATTTTATAACTAAGACACAGTAAAAAGAAAATAGATAAATACACACTGGAAGGTTAGCGATGGTCTGCTATCATCAGCGTTATTAAAAATGTACAAATGCTTCTGAAATTTTCCATTGAACATTTTCAGCATACCGTTGACTTAGGGAATTATGGAAAGGGACACTGCAGAACTACTGGGCTAGGCAAGTGTTCCAGTGGAAACATTGTAAGGCAGACCTGAGAAAGAAAGCTCTACAGTGACCATGTCAGGGAGTCACAGAAGCCCAGAGTATTAAAGGGAGACAAGAATAGGTACCCTGTACAGAAGTTTGTAACAAAATAAGAGACGTGTGCTTCTCTCATTTCTCATCCACAAGACCTCTTTGGGATAAAAGTTATATCGAATAATGCTATGTCAGATGGAGTAGGAAAGATTGGCTTTCCCAAAAGAACGTTAAGTTGTTTTTTCAGCCCTCCTGATAAAAGGTGTGATTGCTCACCATTTTAATTCTGAATTCCTAAAAGCTGTTCCGTCCTTTCTCAATTTCATGTGGAAACGAGAGAGAGAGAGAGAGAGAGAGAGAGAGAGAGAGAGAGAGAGAGAGGAGAGAGAAATCTCCCTCTGATCAGCATCTAGAAACTGAAATCAATATACACAACTGTATTCTTTATCCACACAGAGAAATGAATTTTCAGTTACCTCCCCTAGTCAAATTTATATTTTAGATTTTGTGTGTTGTAGAATGTGGCCATAGAACAATAAGAACAAAGGATGCTGAAAGCCTCCCCAAGGAGAAGGGATGCATTCTCTTTTGTGAAGTCTGGACCTGTGGCATTTCATAATTTCTGTGCTTGTGTGTTGAGTAGGGGAGGAAGCTAAGCTATCTTCATCACCAGGGAAGCCACGTGTGTGGGACTTGAGATGGGGGCAAGGTAAATGCGTAGAGAAATCAGAGATTATTAGAAATCTGCAGACAGCGCCACACGGACTGGCAACGTTTATTTAAGCAGCGAGTACAGATATAGAAGCTTTGCGGTTGTTATCCATCCCTGTGAGAGGGAAGCCCCATTCATCTTTTCACAGGCAGCCTCCTCGTAGCTGCAGGGAGACCTTTATTAAATGGCGTTCACCATGTGGGGAGGAAAGCCTCTTTCCCCCAGGGGCTCACCTTGGGAACCAATCACAAAGCAGCCTGAGCCGCATCCATGCCCCCAGCCCTCATAGATCGTGGTTGGAATGCGATTGGTGCATAGTTGGTTCTATGGGCGGGGTTTTGTGCCTCTCTTCCCGGCTTCCCCCGCAGTTCCTTATTTGGTAGCTTTTGACAGAACTAGTCTTTCTTGCAGCTAAGCATCTTGACATACATTATTCATTAAGCCCTGGAGCTCGGGAGAGAAAGATGCAGACCCTTAGCTCTTTAGCTGGTCATTCATCATACGGATATTCCTTATTCAGAATAGTTGCTGAATTTTGTTCCATTCTGGAGTTTTACAAATGGCATGCATTTAATGGGAAGATGCTGGCTGAATGGGATCATAATACGATGCTTTCTTATTTATACTTAATTACTAAAAATCTTTAAATTCCCACACGCTGATTGGTTTGTGGAGATTGTTAAAAATCAAGGTTCAAAGAGATACACGTTTTAGAACTTGCTGAGATATATACACATATATAGACACATAATCTATCAAAAATGCCTGAAGCAAACTATTTATTGTCAGTGTCTTGGGGCTACATAAAGGTAAGATTTATTTTGCTGTTATAACTGATTACTCTGATTGCATAAATGGTGGGTTTTTAGCAAATTAAAATGGTGTCTGAGCAATTTTACATTCTTCCCTTAGATATGAACTAGGAAAGAAGTGTTTTTGTTGCGGAAGATAGGATTGTATAACTGAGTGTCAGGTGTAGTTTGCGTACTAAGATAGCTTTTGAATGTGTACTGGTTCTTTTGTTTCTCCTGTGTAGATTTGGGTTACGCTATAAAATAGCAAGGTAATGAGATAAGTTAATTGCAAATAAATTACTCTACCTAATTCCTTACTGTAACTGATGAATTCTGATTAGCATGCAGTATTTAAATCTTATCAGTGATATGTGGCTCTAAATATCAATGCTCCTTTGGACTTCAAGAAGAAAAATTTATTTTTTCACTTTTGTCTTTAAAGCTGTAGATGATGGACTTGACTAAGTGCTTTTCATTATAATGCAAACTTGATTATCTGGGATAACTATAAGAAAGTTTATCTGTACTGTGGCTTTTTTTTTTTTTTTTTGAATCTCAAGAAATGAATTCATACAAGGAATTGGTAAGATTGTGTGGCTCCTGGGCAAGCTTCTCACCTGCCCTGTGGTAAAGCTGTCATTGAGTTCTGTCTCCATGATAGGAGCAGAATGTAGAAAACCCTTATTCAGTCCCCAAAGAGGCATCATTTCAGAAAGTAGAATTCAGCCTTGAATGTATGAGCCAGTCAAAACACATTTTTAAAGATATCTATTCTGTTGCCTTAAAGGACTTTCAGATTGATCGTTTTTTTGTTTGTTTGTTTGTTTGTTTGCTTGCTTGTTTTTCTGTTTCTTTGTGAAGGAAACTTTCATGTTTGCTGTTGAGGTTGACTAGAATCCTAAGAAAGCTAGAAATCTCATCTCTGTTTTGGTCATCCATACTGTTAGGATTTCTCGATTCTGTCTCAATCTCTAGGATAGTCCAGAATTTAAAAATGCTTTTCATTGTCTGCATCTTGCTAGCCATTTCTTGTTTTAAAATTCCTGTAAAAAGTAAATGTAAGAATACTCATGCCCTCCCCCAGACTCTGTCTCCTAGCTGTTATAGCTCATCGAGGCATCTTAAGAACTCTATGTGTGTATTATGACTATGAACAATGCCTACACAAATATAAATGTAGAACATTAGGACTTAACATTATGGGGAAAAACTTGCTGCACTGTTTTGTGCCTGTATTAACATGCTGCCCCTAAAACCTTTTAAGAAAATCAAATATTAATATTTGGTCCTATGTGTTTTGAAAGATTCATCTTTATAGAGCCAATGCATCACTCATTTAAACAGGTCTTAATATTGATATCTCTGTTACCCTGCAGGGCATCATAGTCAAAAGATCATTAGAATTTCACAGTGGAAACAGTAGTCTATGCAATGCTCATTTAAATAGGTCTTAATATTAATACCTTCCACACTTGCAGGACTCATATTCAAATGATTGCAAATGATGGTTAGCAGAATTTTGTGACTGGAACTGTAGTCATTTTTGCTGTTGGCTGTGCTGCATCTTTTCATGCTCACAGGATGTGTCATGCTCCCACCCACTCTGGGTACACAGTTACAGAGGATTCCATTTGGAAAGGCTGAGCTTGTTTTATTACTTATGTTGCATCTTTAACTGTCTTAAATGAAGACTGCAAAGCAAAGAACTGGGATTCTTAAACACACAATACAGCATTCAGATTGGCAGCGTTTGGACGTTGCTTTATGATTTAAATGCTGCACACACATACTCTGGTGCATAATGAGAACAAAGACCTCGAAAGCGTCCACCGAGAAATCGTCCCCCTTTCCCCCCAGCTGTAACCATGATTCTTCGTAATGTTTTAAAAGCACTTAGAGTAAAACAGGGCCAGTAAGAAATTAATCAACATAAAACAGAGGTAACTTTAAAACATAGCTACATGCTCAATTAAATGATACTTTTCATGGGGTTCTATTGAAAGGCACTTTTTTGTTTGCCGACCATAAATCAGTTAGGGAGTGCAATGCTGTTGTAAGGAGGAGACCCATGGTAATTAGTCTGTAAATATCTTAATAAACATAGTTACTCAAAATGACAGAATTTTACCTTGTAATTAAAATGTTTGTTAAAAGCTTTAGTATATTCTTCTTTAATACTCCAGGCAATCAACTACAAGTTGAGAAAGCACTTGTGGCCACTTTTGTGGTTATTAATTTAGCATGCCTAGATTGAAATTTTTATTAGCAGTAGAAAAAAAAAAACAATTTTAACTCCTCTTCAGAAATGTTCTTGTGCTGTAACCTAGTTGGCTCCTTGAAAATGGCCTTTTGGAAATCCCCCTGACTTATGTCCCCCGTCCCCCGCCCCTGTGGGAAGAACACTTTAGGGAATTGTTTTAAATATTGTCTCACAGTTATGTTAAAAGGAAACATTGCCGCCTTTGGAACACGGCAAGCCTTGGTGGGGAGACAGGTGTGCGATGCAGGCTTTTTCCAGCCTGTGTTTCCATGATTCGAACAAAGAGGGGAGAGGAATGTGGGAATAATGGCTATGATACAGCACTATTCAGGGGAGTGTGCAATGTGACGTGTAGGCAGTCTACACCGAAGAATCTTTTCAGTGATGTTCAATAACCTTATTGCACTAACTGACCATTTTGATGAATTATGTAAACATATGGCAAGAATAACTGTCCATCATGCTACTACTCTTCCAGAAAATCAAATGATTGTGTGGCATGTCTGCAGATAGCATGAACATGAACGTGTTTCTGCTGGGGTGGACAGCAACAGATTAATCCTAACAGGTCTGTGTGTAAGGCAGACGGGGCGTCTGTACATTCCTGTCTACTTTTCCCATTTGTCCTCAGAAAACTGGTGTATGGTGCTTAGCTGTACGGGCACGGTGGCAGCAGTTCCTGTACTGTCTCCTGAGAGGCGAGGCTCCTGGTGGCCTAAAGCAATGCCCAGCCCTCCCCACTTAGTCATGGTTAGGTAGTTCTTAACGGCAACTTCATCTAACTGCATGGACTACTTGAAAGAGAGAATACTTCACTGGATACATGTTCAAAACATTTAGAAAACCTTCTTTTGAATCTATTTTGCCTAATGAGTACATTTTCTCAAGGGTAAATTACCTATAAAGCAAGAATTTTTCTTTTACTTGGGAGAGATTATACATAATATGGTTTTGGAACAGCCATGATTTCCCATATGGGTTCTTGCCCAAATGCCTTTACACGATTGACTGAAATGGGGGCTACCTGTAGATGTATCTATAGTCAGTTCCATCGGTGTGTCCTACATTGATACAGTTATCAGAACAAAAGGCTCAGAAGTCAGGGTTGATCGCCACAAAGGGAGCTAAGAAGAAAGAACTCTCAAATAACACTGAGTGCATGTTATATGACAAACAAAATA
>CABHPH010133138.1:17266-29492 GCA_902168325.1 Peromyscus nudipes | reverse complement strand
TGAAGAGAGAGAAGAGGGATACTGTGAGCAAGGGAATCAAGATCATGATGGGGAAACCTGCAGAGACAACCAAACCAAACCAGTGGGAACTCATGAAAGTTGGATCCTGTGGAGCCTGCATGGGACTGGGCTAGGCCCTCGGCATAGTGAGACAGTTGTGTAGCTTGATCTGCTTAAGGGACTCCCTGGAAGTAGGAGCAGAATCCATCCCTGGTACATGAGCAGACTTTTTGGAGCCCACTACCTGTGATGGGACACCTCACACAGCCTTGAGGCAGGGGAAGGGGCTTGGACTTGCCTCTACTAAATGTACCTTCCCATGAGAGGCCTTACCTTCTTGTAGGAAGGAATGGGAGGTAGGTTGGGAAGGGGAGGCTGGAGGGACAGGAGGAAAAGGGGGATCTTTGATTGGTATGTAAAATAAATATAAAAATTTCTTAATAAAATAAATTAAAAAAAGTTGCCTCAATGTATAATGCATACATTTATGGAATGTTATCAGAATTAGAATTCTTGACTTGTATATAAACATTTAAATGTTAATTATTTTTTCCTTGAAGATTTGATGGAATTTGATTTGTTTAAATATAATTCTAAATGATTAATAGCATAATTATAGTTGGAGGTATTTACTTAACTAATAAAATCATATCATATGGAAAAAAAGAAATAAAAGCACGGGGAAGACAGGAAAGGCAAGAAGTTTTGCAGTATGAAAGAATACAACAGTCTATAGAGTATAGGAACTGTACTCAAAACTGGCAGTTACTTCATCTATAATATTTAACTTTTATTTCAGGAGAATGGTCAATGGTTAAATGAATGATCTCAATATGATCTTGTGTCATGTGGATAAGACTATTTCAACATGTAGCTTTTACAATTTTGATACTGAATAAATGTATTTTAAATCATCCATCACTGTAGGAAACATCTATTAGTTTGATAAACATCAGAATAACTGTTATTTAAGAGTATGATTATTTTGTCTACAGAAACAAAGTGAATTCTTTTATGAAAATTATGAAATTAATAAAAACAGTTGTATAATTTTTAGTAAATACAAACATGTAGACATTTCCGAGTGTATTCTATTTTTCTCACTAGTATTTAGGTAAGAGCAAGTAACAAACATAGCATAGGAGTCATACAAAATATTCATCTAAAGAAATGTAACTCATTGAGTGCAGAAAAAGAGAGAGCGAGAGAGAAAGGGGGAATGTGAATGGAACACATGAAACATTAGAAGAGTAGACACAAGTGGAAACATACAAATAACCTAAAAATAATTATAAGCACACTGTATCTAACTATGGAGAGGCCCTGATAAACTCCTGCTTGCTGCTGTGAAACTGAAACCTCAGCTGCACTGATATTGGAGATGCTGGGATCACGATATATCTACCAAGAGTTGAAGGTACATCATTGAGCTAGCCGGGGCCAAGAGAGAAGCTCTCTGTGTAATTGGCAGAGCTGGAGGGGTAAGACTACCAAAGCCATTTGGTGCCCAGAAGACTGATTACAATAATCTAGAGAGGAGGCTGCAGGATATAATATTTCTCCTGCTGTACTTTCGTTTAATTTTTATTTAATTAGTCCTTTAAGTATTCCTTGTAATGTCATGATTATGCTAATTCATGATGTTCATCTGTACCATCATATGGTAGAAATTGATAGAATAATTATTAATTTAGAGAAGTCTCAGGTAAAACACTTTGGGCTGTTTAAGAGACTTTGGATATTCAGAGAGTTGAAATTTTGAAGTCTATGGGGACTTTTAAAAGTTGGCCTTTATTTCATTAAGAGATAAACATGAAAACTTTGAGGACAAGAAATAGAAAGTTGTGGCTCAAAATTTATGTGTTTGTGTGTCAACTAGAGAATCAGTGGAATGTGATGGTTAGCATTGTCAACTTCAAATAACCTATAACCATTTCTAAGCCATAACCTTCTAACTGATAATGAGGGATGCTTATGGATATGTCTGTTGGGTATAGCCTTGATTAAGTTAATTGCTATGTGATGAACTGATCCACTGTGGACAACATCATTTCCTGGGGAGGGGCCCTAACTTATATAAAAGTGGAGATATCAACTGAACATGTCAAATGAGCATGTGTGCATTTATTTGTCTCCTCTGATCACTGAAGATATGATTTGACTAACTCAAGGTCCTGCTGCTAGGGCTTTCCTGAAGTATGTGATTGTGACCTAAAGTAAGCCTTTCTCTCTTAAGTAGCTTTTTGTCATGATATTTTTGTGTGTTTGTTTTTTAGTTTATGAGGCAAGGATTCTTTGTGTAACAATCCTACCTATCCTGGAACTTGCTTTGGTAGACCAGGCTGGCCTTGAACTCACAAAGGTCCACCTGCCTTTGCCTCCCCAGTGCACAGATTAAAGGTATGTACTATCACAGCCCAGTTTTGTTAGGCTATTTTAACACAGAATCAGGACTGAAATCACAGCAGACACCCCAGTTTCATCCCCAGGTCTGCAGCAGAATACCCATAGCAGCCTTCCCTGCCATCCTGCTCCCATCTTCTGTGGAACCACAGATCTCCTTTTCTAACATCTTTCCCCTCACTTTCTCTAGTCCACCCTCCAACTCCATCAGGCATCCCCTGCTAACCCAAAGGCCACTACAACTAAGAAAGCATGGAAGATGAAGGCAGACCCACACCTCTCTACTGCTTTTGAAATCCAACCCCCCTGTATCATGTGGAAATCTTTAGCAAAGAAGTTGCAGTGAACTCCTTTTCTTCTCTGACCATTTCCTGAATTGATCACAAAGACATTCTCCTCCAAACTTCCATCCCCCAAATCATCCCAGTATCCAGGATTCCAACACCAGCAGGCATTCCCTGTGAACACACCACCGGAATACGCCAGAAAAATAGGCAAAGCGTAGCCATCCTACTCTGAAAATCCAGACAAGAAACAGAAATCTAAGACCAAAACAATCACCCAATGAAGACAAATCCAAAAATCTGCACCTAGATCTATAATCACCCCAATCCTAGATATCTAGATGCTAGTGTAAAAAAAACCTAGTAACTCTAACACAGCAGGAGATGAATATTTCAACACTGCTGAAGTGTAAGAAAAAGACCTTGAAACCAACCATGTGACGATATAGAGATCTTTAAACAGGAAATGAAGAAATTCAGGAAAACAGGAACAAGTAATGGAGGGAAATTAATAAAACTATTCAAGACCTGAAAATAGAATCAATAAAGAAAGTACAAAACTGAGAGATTTCTGGAAATCAAAATTTCAGGAAGTCAAACACAAACTACAGAGGCAAGATTCACCAACAAAATACAAGAGACAGAAGAGAGAATCTCAGGCATTAAAGAAATGATAAAAGAAATGGATGCATTGTTCAAAGAAAATGTTAAATCTATAAAATTTCAGACACAAAGCATCCAGGAAATCTGGGACACTATGAAAGACCAAACCTAAGAATAACAGGAATAGAGGAAGGAGAAGTAACTCAGATCAAAAGCCCAGAAAATGTATTCAACAAAACCGTAGAAGAAATTTTTTTCTAAAGAAGGATATGCCTATAAAAGTACAAGAAGCATACCAAACACCAAATAGACTGGACCAGAAGAGAAAATCCCCTCAGTATACAATAATCAAAATACTTAACTTAAAAAACAAAGGAAGAATATGAAAAACTGCAAGGAAAAAGACATATAAACATAGACCTATCAGAATTATACCTGACTTCTTAATGGAGAATCCAAGATAGGAAAGGGCTTGGACAGATGTGCTGCAGACTCCAAGATAACCCATACCCAGAAAGATAAATATTTTATATATTTGCTTATAAGTGGATATTAGCCATCAAGTAATCACAACCAAGCTACAATCTACAGATCCATAGAGATTAGGTAAATATTAAGGGTCAATGAGTTGACACATGTATTTCCCTGGGAGGGTAAAATAGAATAGATATTACAGGTTGACTAGGGCATTTGGTGATAGAAAATGGAGGGTCAGTGGGGAAAAGGGTGGGGAGATAAGGTACAGCAAAAGAATGTAGGGTTAAACAGCTGAACTGAGGGACATTTGAGGAATGATACAGAAACCTAGTGCAAAAAACTTCCTATGATACATGAAGGTGATTCTAACGAAATTGTCTAATGGTGGGGAATATGGCCTCAACTGTCAATCTCTTGTCACAAAACAAGGCTGCTAGTAGCAGAAGTCAGTTGCATTTAATTGAGTTGTTGGCCAAGGGGGTGACAAGGAAATCCCCAAACTGCCTAGACTGTTGCTAAGACAAAGCATTGCTCCAACAAACTGACAGCAGGGCCACATTGCTGAGGACAACATCCACACAACTCATTGAACATAGAGAAGTAGAGCTGATGCCTACATGGAGTATTCGTCTCTATGTTCTAGTCTCTTGATGTGAGAATGTACTCTGTAGGCTACAAAAAAAAATGCAAAAACCAACTCAGCGACAAAACCTTGACCTAAAATCTGTCCTCCCTGTAAAATTTGCTAGGGCAATGGTGGCAATGAACTTGTGGATGTAGTCAACTCTTGGGTGGTTTTGATAGAACCCAGACCCAGGGTACTACCTTCTCGGGTGGGCGCCCCAAGAACCCAGACTCGGGTCCAGTTGATGCAAACAGCAAGAGGTTTATTGATGCGGCTGTACAGTCAGGCTACTCTCCTCCCAAGAGCAAGAGTCGCGCCTACTGCAGCCACATAGGTACTTTTAAAGGAAAAAAACCCACAAAAGCCATAAGATTACAATTCCCATATAATTTCGTTCTGATTGATTTATGTCTAGAGGCTAATTTCACAAGATCATGCCCTGATCACAGGGTGGGTACAATCACATCCACTTGCACATTCTTCCTGAAACCTCAAGGGGGGTATCAGGGCGGGAGTGAAGGTTACACAAAGGTTACAGTGGTCTTTCCTGGAACACTTGCAATTATCCCAGTCACAGTTGACGCATCTCTTAACAGAAATCTCTTTACATTGTTACATTGTGGCAGGGGTAGTTGAGTAATGGCTGAGTCAGTTTGCCCTTGGAACTACCTTTTTTTCTTTTTTTAGTTCCTCATTCTTTTGGGGCTTGGGGGGTGTGAGCCAGACCCAGGGTTAGGGTCTTTCAATTTGACTTAAGGCCCATTCCACAAGAAGTAACCCATATCCAACACAGCTTGGGTAACCAAGAACCAAGAACTAGATAGCCCAGAGACCTATAATAAAACCAAACACTAATTGTCTAAAAAAGATTATCAATAAAATAACCTCTAATGATATTCTGCTATACTCAGATCAGTGCCTTATTCAGTCATCAGGAGAGAAACTTCCTCCTGTAGATCATGAAAACAGATCTAGACCCCCAGCTAGACATTACATGGAGATAGAGTCTAAACTGGGAGGTCACCATCACTTCTTTCCCCTATGAGTTCAGGGAACCATGCAGAAGAGGAAGCAGAAAAAATGCAATATTCAAAGGGGATAGAGAACCTCAGGAGAAAAAAGCCACTATTAATCAACTAAGTAAAGTTCATATGAACTCACAGAGATGGAAGCAATAATTACAATGCCTAAAAGGGTCTGCACCAGGTTTTTTGTGTATATATTACAGCTTTTAATTTAGTATTTTTATGGGACTCCCGAGTGTGAGAATGAGTGTGTCTCTGACTTTTGTGCCTACTCTTGGGACTCATTTCCTCTTGTTGGGTTGACGTGTCCAACTTATATTGAAAGTGTTTACTTCAACTTACTATATTTAATTTTGTCATTGTGGTGGTATTGTGTTCCCCAAAATATTTTGCACCCTAATAAACTTATCTGGGGTCAGAGACAGAACAGCCACTAGATACAAAGGCTAGAAAATGGTGGCACTCACACCTTTAATCCTAGCACTCCAGAGGTAGAAATCCCTATGGATCTCTGTGAGTTCAAGGCCACATTGGAAACGGCCAAGCATGGTGACTCACGCCTTTAATCCCACAAAGCAAGCCTTTAATCCCAGGTAGTGGTGGTATAAAACAGAAAGGTATATAAGGCATAAGGACCAGAAACTAGAAGCATTTGGCTGGTTAAGCTGGTTAAGTTTTCAGGCTTTGAGAAACAGTTCAGCTGAGACCCATTTGGATGAGGACACAGAAGCTTCCAGTCTGAGGAAACAGAATCAGCTGAGGAATTGGCGAGGTGAGGTTAGCTATGGCCTGTTCTGTCTCTCTGATCTTCCAATGTTCACCCCAATACTTGGCTCCAGGTTTGTTTTATTAATAAGACTCTTTAAGATTCATGCTACATGTCATCTTTGGTTGTTATCTCTTAGAATCCTATTCTTTCCTAATGAGAGACATAAAGGAAGTGGGTCAGGAGGGAAGGGAGGTGGGGAGAAACTGGGAGGTGTAAGGGTGGTTGTCTGTGCTTTACCCCATGAAACACCGGTACTAGCAGGCACCAGGTAACTGCTAGGTACCTGCCCCCCTCCAGGGCATGGCCAAGGGGGGACTGCTTAATACCTCAAATGCATACATACTCACCCTCTTGACTATCTCATGGTCTTGGGATGCTGGAAGCTGGTAATGTGGACCAAGGCAGTGTTCTCCAGAGAACAGTGTTGGACTGTGCCTCACCTCTCCTGGATCCCACAACCAACTCCCTTTTGCTTGTTATAAGTTAACTCAAAATAAACCCCTTTGACTATCAGACAGACTCTGTGGAATTGCTCCAAATTGGCACTTTAGGGAGGAGTAAAGGGAAGGGAGATTATACTTAGGATACATTGAGTAAGAAAATAACACCTCCCTTTATTTTTAATCATTCTTCCTTACATTACATCCTGACAGAAATTTTCCTTCTTTCCTCTCCTCCCAGCCCCTCATCTGACCTACCTTCTTCCCCCAGATCAAGTCCTCCTCTGATTCCCTTAAACAAATAACAGAAAAGAGCAAGGCTCCCAGGATATCAACCAAACATGGCATATCAAGATATAATAAATCTAGATACATTCTCTCTTATTAATACTAAACTAGGCAACCCAGTAGGAAAAAAGGGTCTCCAGAGCAGGCAAAAGAGTCAGAGACACCCCCACTCCCACTGTTAAGAGTCCCACAATAACACCCAGCTACATGATGATAATGTATATGTAGACCACCTAGGTCAGCTTCGCCCAATTATCATCAGAGAGTCAATATAAAGCAACTGATAAGAGCAGATGCAGAGATCCACAGTCAACCACAAAGCATAGCCAGGGGAACCCCACAGAAGAGAAGGTAGAAGGATTGCAGGAGTATGAATTTATTTTTAATAACAAGAAAATTAAAAAATATTGGTGAAATTACTAAGGTCACTCCACGTAGTTAAAAGGAAGATTTATTTAGAGGGTAACTTATAAATGAAGGGATAGGTACGTGGCAGGTTCTGGAAAATACGCAGCGCAGTCCGGCAGTGTTCTCTGGAGAACTCTCCTCGGTCTACCTCTCGCTTCCAGGTCCAGCAAACAAGAGAGCGCCTCGTGTCCAGATCTCAGGCCTTCAGGCCCTCCCTTTGCCCCGCCTTGTAGGCGTGATAGTTGCCGAAGCCGCAATGGGGGTTGGAACTTCCAGACCGAAGCTGGAATGGCTACCCACTACATCTCCCCTTTTTTGTCTAAATAAGAAGGTTCTAACCTAATACAAGACTATATACAAGGAATGGTTATCAAATATTGTCCAGGAGTAATAAGGGATAATGACCTAGATAAGATGGAACTACAACCAATGTGAACAATATCAAGCAAGAAACACATACTAAAATCCAGAGAAGTCTAGAGCGTAGGTAAATGGCATGTTACAAAGATCATTCCAAAAGGTGTCCTATCCTAAAGAACCCTGATCTAATACTTAATATGTTCTATCTAAGATATTATATATACATACTAAGTTGTAACTATAACTGCTAGTCTTCAATCCCATCAAAGACCTGAGAAGGAATATAATGGTACCTGAGAAATGGAAGATGGATGCAAGCAACTTTTGGGAATCTTGCAAGAGTAGACCGAGACAGCTGACAGCCTGGACAGTCACCTAATGTTTCTCAGCATTGTTGGTGCATTCAAATTGGCTACAGGCCTAGAGTATCTGACAGACCATTTTCAGAAGCAGGAATTCTGAAAGACCATCTTACCCTGTCTTGGCAGAGTACAGTGGTCGCTTTTCTTGTGTCCTGCTTGTCCAGAAAGGACAGCATTGCATTCGTACTGTCAGCAGTCAAGGCAAGGGCAGTTCTTTGCCCAGTGGGCCATTTTGTGCAAAGAAGATAAACTTCCAACTGGAAATGTCTTAGAAGCCCAATGTTCTCTCGGGATCAAATTGGTACTGCCATGAGCAATTGTGTCTCACGTCAATAGAATTCTAAGTTATTTAAATGCCATATTCTCTAGGTCTATGAAGTGTTTGAAGATTACCTGTCCATCTGACCTATGTATCTGTAAATCTGGATAACTTAACTAATGTAACTATAGCGATGACAAGCAGAGGTGACTATAAATCTATGAGTCTTATCTGCCGAAATAACCTAAGGACTAAAGCTTCATGTAAACAAGGTAAACAGTCTATAAGCAAATGTATGGTAAAGAATGATGACTTCAAAATTGTGACAATACACAAGATATTTATAACAGAGGTAGGAATATATAGTGCGATATGCAATATGACAATAATCTTAAATATGTGTCAATATACCGAATATCCTAAACAGAAGTAGAAGACTAGATACTTACAATTTTCCTTAGTTATGATAAAAGATAAGTTAGATATAAAACCTTAAACTCACAAATATAAGATAGATAGGATATCTTCTTTAATATTGTAACTGTAATTCTTGCTCAATAATTGTTTTGTTATATGTAATTTTACTATGTGAAAGTTAAAACCTTCCTTTTTAAAAAACAAAAAAAGGGGAAGTGCTGTGGGATGTTCTGTATGACAAATATGTTAATAAATAAAGCACTGATTGGCCGGTAGCCAGACAGGAAGTATAGGCGGGACTAACAGAGAGAAAGATTGAAGGACAGGAAGGTGGAGGGAGAGACTGCCAGCCACTGCCAGGACAAGCAGCATGTAAAGATGCCGGTAAGCCACGAGCCACATGGCAAGGTATAGATTTATAGAAATGGGTTAGTTTAAGATATAAGAACAGTTAGCAAGAAGCCTGCCACAGCCATACAGTTTATAAGTAATATAAGCATCTGAGTGATTATTTTATACGTGGGTTGTGGGACTGCAGAGCTTGGTGAAACCTAGAAAGAAGCTCTCCAGCAACTAAGAAACTACATCAATGCATATATAAATATGGAAAAATCATCTTAGTGTGAATAAATATAAAAATATGTATATTTCCTTTTATTTAAATATTAGATAAATTAATAAAATATTAAATATACGTTTTATTAATAAATATTCAGTATATTTAATAATTAAAAGGTAATACCTAATTTAATAATAAATATGTAAATGTTTGTATATTTCTATATTCCTTTAATAGGCTGTTTGCTTGTGAACTTATATAAGTAGAGGAGTACATTTAATATAAATACATACAAGTATATTTATGTACATATTACATGCATATTTAATATCTAAGCATATTCTTACACTGTTTGATTTCAGAATGTTATACATAATGGGGTAAACAGTGGGATGTTTGAGGGGGTGAATATTTTATCATTGTCAAATGATTATAAATATATCTATTGCTTTAAGAATTCATCATTTCCTTGTGATGAAAAAATTCAAAATCTTTACCTTTACTTTTTAAAGATATGTAATATCGGCATGTTTTTATATTCACCATGCTGTGAAGTAGAAATTCAGGAATTACTTCTGTTTCTTCTGCAATTTACTATTCAATGGAACAAACTTTCCTTGGTCCTTCTACTTCATCCAGTTCTCCAACTCTGAATAATAACCATCATTCTATTATCCACTCTTGTATGATCAACTTGTTTAGATTCCACTTGTTAGTGAGAATGATGGGTATGTGTATTTTGGCAGCTCTCTTGTGTCTCTTAAAATGATGTCTTTCAGATCCATCCACGTATTTGCAAAAGAAAATACACAAATAAGTGGAGGATTTGCAAAAGACAATACACAAGCTATAGGGGCATTATTGAAATATGTACTGTATAATTTAATAATGTCTTTAAATATTCATGAAAATTGTCATACTTTTATGAGTGCTTTGATCATATCCATCTACCAATACCCTCTTCCAACTCTTCCTAGTGCCATCTATCCCATCTTCCACTCCGGTCATATATTCATTTTGTTGTTTCTAAAATTCCTTTGAGCCCAATTAGTGCTTCCCATATCCATCTGGATGTGTGGCCATCCACGTACACTGAGGTGTAAGCAACCTACTAGTGGCCAGATCCCTGAACTTAATTGAAATTCCATCCCATAGTAGTTTCCAGTTGCCAAATCTTCTTTGTTAAGGGTGTGATCTCAGATGTCCCTAACTCAACTGAAAAAAAAAAAAAAAGGTGATCTGAGTTTGCTGATAACTGACCAAATCTAGATCTGTCTAGGATCATATTGAGTAATGTGATGGCTATTCTTGGTTGTCAGCTTGACTACCTCTGCAATTAATGAAACCCCAAACAGCTAGGTAAACCTGGGAGAGATTTTTTTTCTTAATTAAATCATTTGAAGCAAGTAGATCCAGCCTAAATCTGGATCCTTTGAGGTGTGAAGATCCATCTCAAATATGAATCATATCCTTTGGTCACAGCCTATGCAAAGGACATGGAAGAAGGCATCTCTAGAGTTTTGCCTGTTTGCCCTCACACTCTCTGACAAATTCATTCATTGACTGGTTTAGAGCCCACTTCTTCAGGATTCTAGTGTATACCTAAGACAAGTTGAGGCACTCAGCTTTGTAGCTGGACAACTACTTTGATGTTCTATTGAGACACAGCCTTTGTTGGGACAGTATGACTATAATCTGTAAGGCACTTTAATAAATTCTGTGTCTCCACCAGAACATCACTACTGGTTTAGTAGACAATGAAGGATTAATTTCCTCAGGCAAGAATTAATTTCCCTTAGCCTTTGTGAATTGGGGTACCTCTTCTACTGAGGATAGAGAGACTACTTCCTTGGATGAAATAAAAACTTGAGAATCTGAAAGTTCAAAGTTTTCATCTCCAACAGGGTTCTCTCATATTTCCCATCCCAAGTTACAGACTCTTACTGTTTACCAATTAATACTCACATCTTATCTGCTGACTCCCTCTGACCCTGGGACATGACTTTTCTTTAATTCAATCAGTGTTGTAATAGGGCTTGGGCTTGATTTAATGCAGCTTGAGCTTTGTGGTTGTAACAGAAGATTCTTTTCTAGTGCAAACTTAGAAATCTTAGGCTGTTTACGAGCATCTTGAACCAGTCAATTTTATCACTGAGTTGATTACTGTCCTTGTTACTATACACTGAGTTGCTGGAAGATGGTTGATTTTATTGTGGAGCTGATTCTTTTCCTTTGTCAGTTTATCCAGAGAAGCTAAGAACAACCAGAGTACCTCTTTATTTTACTTATTTTTCCATAATTGTCCGAAGTTTTATATAAGAAACTGAATTCCTTGTCTCTCACAAGAGGCAAATCAGGATAATCAAATACATTGTCTTAATAAGTTTGTGAAATAGTTTACATCATGGGCTTTCAGTACTCCATGAATGGCATAGACAATGCGATTTTCATAACAGTGTGACACATCATAGCATAACTAATATGGACCTCTGGTACTGGCTGATTAGTCATGGTGTTTCAAAGAATGAAACAGATAATGAGCCTCTGTGAAATTTCAAGGAGTCCAGTATTATAGGGTATGCAGAAATATTCCTTCTAAAGTGAAGGATAAGTTATTGCACTGGGCTCCTTCAATCACCAAGATGCACAAAATTTATTGGGCTGATATGGCTTCAAGAGACAGCCATTCCTTATGTGGGTGTGTTACTCAGACCTATATACCAAGTGACTCAGAAAAATGCTTCCTTTGAGTTGAGCTTAGAACAGAAGGTGGCTCTTCAACAGGTCCAGGCCGCTGTGCAAACTATTCTGCTTACTGCATCATATGATCCAGCAGACCCAATGGTCCTTGAGATGTCAGTGGTACATAGGAATAATTTTTGAGCCTTTGGTGAATCACAGAGTAGATATGTGGGATTATGGAGCAAGGCTCACATATATATATATA
>CABHPH010133138.1:0-16866 GCA_902168325.1 Peromyscus nudipes | reverse complement strand
GGACTAACAGAATAAAAAGAGCAGGAAGGTGGAAGGAGACGCTGCCAGACGCTGCCAGCCACCGCCAGGACAAGCAGCCTGTAAAGATGCCGGTAAGCCACGAGCCATGTGGCAAGGAACAGAATTATAGAAATGGATTAATTTAAGATATAAGGACAGTCAGCAAGAAGCCTGCCACAGCCATACAGTTTGAAAGCAATATAAGTCTCTGTGTTTACTTGGTTGGGTCTGAGTGGCTGTGGGACTGGCAGGTGAAAGAGATTTATCCTGACCGTGGGCCAGGCAGGAAAACTCAAGCCACACTTAGTCTCTTTTTTTTATTTTACACTACCATTCAGTTCTACATATCAGCCACGGATTCCCTTGTTCTCCCCCCTCCCACCCCCCTCCCCTTCCCCCCCAGCCCACCCCCCATTCCCACCTCCTCCAAGGCAAAGCCTCCCCCGAGGACTGAGATCAACCTGGTAGACTCAGTCCAGGCAGGGCCAGTCCCCTCCTCCCAGGCCGAGCCAAGTGACCCTGCATAAGCCCCAGGTTTCAAACAGCCAATTCATGCAATGAGCACAGGACCTGGTCCCACTGCCTGGATGCCTCCCAAACAGTTCAAACCAAACAGCTGTCTCACCCATTCAGAGGGCCTGATCCAGTTGGGGGCCCCTCAGCCATTGGTTCATAGTTCATGTGTTTCCATTCATTTGGCTCTTTGTCCCTGTGCTTTATCCAACCTTGGTCTCAACAATTCTTGCTCATATAGACCCTCCTCTTTCTCGCTAATTGATCTCCCGGAGCTCCACCCAGGGCCTAGCCGTGGATCTCTGCTTCCAGATCCCTCAGTCATTGGATGGGGTTTCTAGCATGACAATTAGGGTGTTTTAGGAGACCATGATAAATGAAGACCACATGAGAATAGGAAGAAGCAAAGTACTAGAGAGGCCCACAGAAATCCACAAAGATAACCCCCACAATAGACTGCTGGCAATGGTCAAGAGACACTCCGAACTGACCAACTCTTAGTCTCTTGACACTGTTCTTTCCCACTCTTCAGACCTTAATAGTAAAATCATATTGCTGGAGACACCACATACTTGAATCACAGAATATACACAAACCAAGCTGATACTTAATTGGAAGCTTCATCCTTACAGGCTAGCTTTCACTATGCTGGAAGGTGTTATTGCAGGAGAGAAACTGAATCATCATTTTTACCCTGCTGGGAACCCTGTAGGCTACAATAACCTGCAAGCCTGGCAAGTTATAACCACTGATGTAATAGTGGCAAAAATGTCTTTGGAACAACAAACCACATTCAAATTAGACTTAAGGCCATTACCCAAGACTGAACTCATATATGGCATTGTTAACAAAACCAAGATATCATGGCTGTAGATGAAATTCTAAACAGTCTTAGTAAATAAGAAACACAGAGCCAAATAAAGAGATAAATAGCCAAAGAGATCAGAGAGTCACAACTACCTTATTTTACCACCTCGACGGTGTGGCTTCCCCAGAGAGAGTTTCTTCCTGTCTGACTTGTCTTTTTGTTGCCTTTCTGTTCTGCCTTCTCATTGGCTCTAATTCCAACCACCTGACTTCCTCATCACTGCCTGTCTATACCGACCTCCAGGTCTCTATGGTTAGTACTGGGATTAAAGGTTTGTGTCACCACTCTTGGCTGTGTCCTTGACCACACAGAGACTCTGCCTGCAAGTGACCGGATTAAAGGGCATGTGCTACCACCACCTGACTGCTGTTTCTGACTCGCTATGACCTCTGATCTCCAGGCAAACTTTATTTATTAAAATACAAATAAAATCACATTTCAGCACAAATAAAATATCACCATATAAATTTGAAAGACATTATAAGAACGTTCTGCTAATAATATAAGTTAGGAAAGAAGGTGAATCAGGTACATTTTGGACTTATCAAAATAGGATAGATAATGGAATATTTTCTCTGAGTTTGTCCAATGCAAATGGACTAGACATTGTTTAGGTATTTATTGCTTGTATATATTGTATATAGTTATCGTACTTATTATATATAGTTTTTCTTATATTAGTTATAACTTTTTTCCTTTTTTCTTTTTATTAGAATACAAAGGGGAAATATGGTGGTATTTACTAAGACTGTTTAGAATTTCGTCTACACATGGCTAGGTAAATGATAGTCCCTGCTTGAGAACTTAAAACTCTTATGCTGCTAAATGGACATAGTATTAAAGTGGCTCCTACAGACATTTTGTTATACCTATAGATTTGTAAATATCTCAGTCCTCATCAGTGAAACTTCTTTTTGCAGTAGATAACTATTAACACTTTTGCAGTAGATAGCCACAAATGGTCAAGGTGCAGATAGTAAGAGTTTGAAGAGTGCTTAGCCCTAAATGGGACATGGGAATCACTCCATTTCTTCCCTAGACTCAGAGATCATTTCAGAATAAAGGACTTGTAAAGGCCAGAGGCACTGTGTTACTGTAACTCAACAGTGCTATCCTGACACAAGAAGAAAATGAACATAGAAACTGACAATAGCTCTATCTTCATTCATAACCTCTGTACTAGGTGAAGCTTGACAAATTCCTATTAGAGAGTGGGGAGATGGTCACAAAGTCCCACACCTAGATAAAGAACTATTGGCAAGTAATGAATGCTTGGAGAAGGAGAATCAGGTTTCTTTGCAAATGCAGCCCCTGAGAGATTACCCATGTACATAGTTGTAGTACTAGGTAAACTCAGTGGATTACACAAGGACATGGAATTGGAATGGAATAGTGGTTGAGGAAGGGATTGGAAAGGAGGGAATGATCACAACATAGTGTATGCATGTATGAAATTCTCAACAAAAATTTAAAACAGAATAGTAAACATAATTAACCCATTCAATTTTCAAAATCTAACATACTCTTTCAAACTTTCTCTTTCTCAATAATCTAAGAAGCCATTGCAGATGCTGAAAGGCTCTATACTTAAATCTAACACAGTGTATAATTATGAATTAGATCATCTACCTACATACATAACAATCCAGTATATTCATGTATCATTTTTTGTTTTGTTTATGATTCAACTGTATATACTCACTGGATGATTAATATGCTATGACTAAACATTTGTACTTAGTAATTAATAACTGTACTGCTTAATTATCATTTCCATCATACATATGAGACATTTTAATGCATAAATAATCACATGCAGCTATATTTGAGAGAAGTATATTTTTGTTGCTTATGTTTCCAATTCGACTTTTTAAGCTTTAAGGAATGATCAGGTTCAGGAAACTATTTTACTTCAAGACTCAGTATCTTGGTGAGGGGAGATCATTCACTGGTTAATATCTTTCCCTTTAAGCATGAAGAATGGAGTTTGGATCTTCAGAACCCATACAAACTTTGGCGGCCTTGGAAACTTAAAATGGCAATTAACGAGACAATTCCATGTAGTTTATCTAATAGTCAAAAGAGGTTTATTTTGGTTTGACTTACAACCAGCAAATGGATCTGTTACAGAATCCAGGAGAGACGATGCACAGTCTAACGCAGTTCTCTGGAGAACTCTGACTTGGTCTGCAATCCAATATCCAGGATCACAAGGTAGCCAAGAGAACAAGCACGTTCACATCTCCCCTCTTAAGGGGTCCCTGTGGAGGCCAGGTCCTGAGCGGGGGGATGTACCTGGCAGTTACCTGCTGCCTTCTAGGGGTGGTGCTTCAGGGGTGAATGAGGCACAGACAACTACCTCTACAAAAACTGTCATTAATTCCAGTCTCAGAAGATGGAGAGCAGAGACTGCCAGAACATACTGGCTAGTGAGACTTGTCATATCTCTAAAATCTAGGTTTGATTGGGAGTACTTGCCCCAGTGAATAATGTGGAAGAACTACAGATAGTTGCAGAATTTAACCCCAGACGTCCAAATGTACACATTTGCACACGCATCTCATTTATGTGACCTGCAAACATGCACACACACACACACACACACACACACACACACACACACACACACGACTACACAGATAAAATAAAAGGAAAACCTTGGCCATGCTCTAAAGCCTGGAACTTGCCGACCATCTCACATACCAGTGTCTGTGTAATGTTTATTCCTTATTAATCTGACAATAAATGTTGGGAAAGCTGATTTCCTGTGTCAAAAAGTACATAAGTGTATCTATCATGAAGTATTTCTTACCACCAAAAAAGACATTTAAGAAAAAATAAATAATATTTGATTTCATCAAACTCCAGAAGTGTTCAAGATAGTGAATGACAGATTGTTTTGCATTTGATCAAATTCTAAATTATCTTTATCTCACTTGCATATATATTCTATTATATTTTGTAGCTTTTATAAATATAATTTTACCATACATTCTAACAGTAGTGGTAAATCGTGTTACACTAATTTAAGAATAGAAATAATATTGAAGAAAGTGATTGGAAACATGGTCATGGTTGATGGATAGGAGATATTATGTCTAAATTTTATACTTTTGTTATTCTAGGCCAAGTCATAAGACAAACAAATGAACATTAATTGAATCATTATTGTGTAATGTTATTCTGCACAAACTGGTAGACATGATACTGTATATACATTAATTATTTTTTATGCTCATAGAAATCACTTGTGTATAAGAAAAGAGGTTTAGAAACCTCAAGAGTGGATGCAGCGGAATTGGAATTATACCCATCTAATTATATTACTATTATTACATAGTCTAAAAAATTATAAAAACCAAAGATATTTAATGCTATTTTATATTTTTGTTGAGTTTAAACTGTGCCATAGTGTTTTTGTTCTTATCCTTTCAATTCTTATTCACTGGGTTTCTATCTACAAAAATGAAAAAGTCTTCATAGAAATATTCTTTTGACTAATATTTCTGTTTTATTTTCTTCTAAAAATCTGTTTATCTGTGGAAAGTCCACCTATTCTTATTTGCTGACTAGGATCACTAACCTGAAGAACTGTTTGGGAATCTTAGTTCTAAAATATTTAAGTTTTATTTCACTCTTTGAGGTGCGTAGAAAGATAATTATACAGCTCATTTTGTGAAATGATTCACTTTCTAATTTGAGTTTGCATTATTCAACTTGCATTTGAATCTAGCACAAGGGCCAGGGAACACATATTTAATATCCTCTCTAGGTCAGAGCACATATTTTAGAAGTCATTTCGAAAGTGTTATTTCAATATGCACAAAGTAAGGTAGTTAGCACACAGAAGGATGCCCTAGTGAAAATAGTGCTGGCACTCAGAATTGATATCTATTCCAGTTTAACCCTGAGAGATAACCCCATCCATATCTCTAACTATTGTCTGGATACAAGACACAAGGCCAATGAATATTTATTACTAGCAATGCTGAGATTCAGATAGGCACCATAGGATGTTGGTTTTAGAACTGTCATTATCTTTTTATTCATTATTGTCCCATCATCATTTTATGATGCTATTCAGTAAGTAAGACGAATGAGAATACGACACTAATCCATCCTGATGCTTTCAACTTCACACTGGAATCCACTTGAATTTATATTTCCTTGCTGTTGACAACAACTCCACTAGATTAAAGGCTAGCTGCTGAGTCTTCAAGTAGGTCATCCTTCATTTGCATTTGTTTCAGATTCTGTTTCATAATTAACAAAAAGAAAGACAAAAGCAGGCTCAGCAAATTGGACAAACTAATTAAAAAGCAAACACAGATGATTTTCATCACCCCGATGAAAAAACAAAATTTGTTTAAATAGTACAACTATTTGAATAGGAACATGAAAGCATTAGAAAAAAAGATTCTTACAAACTAGCACATGTTCTTTTTGACTATTTTTGAGAGAAAGATCTGATCCCCTCATCCTGCAGACTCCTTCTTAATGCACTTAGAACGGAGAGATATGGTGGTTGTCATAGAGATGGTAACTAATTAATGATTGAGACATAACCATTCACAGACAGGAATATCACTTGACAATATACTGTGGCTCAATATTCAGTTTACATGAGTGTAAGATAAATCTGGAGGAAGGGAATGAGACTAAGCTAGAACCATCCATTTAACCATAATTCAAATATATGTGTTGAGTTTTCAGTTTCATAGAATGATCGTTTTATATATATATTTATTTTTTATTAATAATTTTTCTTTTTTATTATTTTTTATTTATTTTACACACCAACCAGTTACCCATCCCTTCTCTTTTCCCATTTTTTACCCCACCTCCCATCTACCCTCCCCCTATCTGCTCGTTCAGCATTCAGAAAGGGGCAGAGATCCCATGGGAGTCAAAAGAGCATGGCATAACAAGTTGAGGTAAGACCAATCTCCTCCCTGTGCATCAAGGCTGGCTGAGGCATCCCAACATGGGAAGTAGGTTCCAAAAAAGGCAGCTTATGTCCCAGGGACATATCATAATCCTACTTCTAGGGGCTCCACAAACAAACCAAGCTTTCCAATTATTACCCACATGCAGAAGGCCTAGGTCAGTCCCATGTAGGCTCCCTACCTGTCTATCCAGAGTTCTGAGCTCCAACTAGATCAGATCAGCTGTCTCTGTGGGTTCTCCCATCATGATCTTGAACCCCTTGCTCATACAACTTCTCCTCTTCAACTGAACTTCCACAGCCCAGTCTTCAGCAGTGGATCTGTCCATCTGCTTATATCAGTTACTGGATGAATGCTTTCTGATGACAATTAGGGTAGTCATCAATCTGATAATAGGAGAAGGCCAGTTCAGTAACCATCTGCACTATTTCTAGCAGTCTTAGCTAGGGTCATGCTTGTGGATTCTTGGGAGTTTCGTTGGCACCAAGTTTCTGCCTAACCCCAAAGTGACCTCCTATCAAAATATCTCCTTCATTCCTCTCACCCTCATTCCTACCCCCAACTCTACCAACCAGATTCCCCATGTTCCCATCCCATCCCCTCCCCTCCACCCAAGCTCACCCCAGTCCCCAGTTTACCCAAAAGATCTCATCTATTTCCCCTTCCCAGAGAAATCCATGTGTCCCTCTTACGGTGCTCTTGTTACCTAGCTCCTCTGGGTCTGTGTATTGTAGCCTGGTTGTCCTTTGTTTTTCATCTAATATTTGCTTATGAGTAAGTACATACAATGTTTGTCTTTCTGGGTCTGGGTTACCTCACTCAAGATGATTTTTTTTTTCTAATTCCATCCATTTGCCTGGATATTTCATGAAATCATTTTTTTTACACTAAGTAATACTCCATTGTATAAGTGTACCACATTTTCTGCATCTGTTCTTCAGTTGAGGGGCATCTAGGTTGTTGCCAGGTTCTGGCTATTATGAATAATACTCCTATGAATATAGTTGAGCAGGTGTCCTTGTGGTATGATTGAGCATCCTTTGGTTATATACCCAAGACTGGTGTAGCTAGGTCTTAAGGTAGATTGATTCCCAATTTTCTAAGAAACCACCATACTGATTTCCAAAATGGCTGTACAAGTTTGCACTCACACCATCAGTGAAGGAATGTTCCCTTTGCTCCACATCATCTCCAACATAGGCTACCATTAGAATTTTTGATCTTAGCTATTCTGACAGGTGTAAGATGGTATCTCAGAGTCATTTTGATTTATAGTTCCCTGATAGCTAAGGATGTTGAGTAATTTTTAAAATGTTTCTCAGCCATTTGATATTATTCTGTTGGGTATTCTATGTTTAAATCTGTAACCCATTTTTAATTGGACTATTTGCTATTTTGATATCTAGTTTCTTGAGTTCTTTTTATATTTTGGAGATTATCCCTTTGTTAGATGTGGGGTTGATGAAGATGTTTTCCCATTAGCATAGTAAAAATGGCAACCTTACCAAAAGCAATCTACAGATTCAATGTAATCCCCATCAAAATTCCATCACAATTTTTCACAGATGTTGAAAGAACAATACTAAAATTTATATGGAAAAACAAAAACAGGATAGCTAAAACAATCCTGTATAATGATGGAACTTCCAGAGGTATCACCAACCCTGACCTCAAGCTCTACTATAGAGCTATAGTAATAAAAATGGCATGATACTGGCATAAAAACAGACAGATGGATCAGTGGAATTAAATTGAAGACCTTGATGTAAATCTATACACTTATGAATAACTGATTTTGACAAAGAAGCCAAAATTGTACAATGGAAAAAGGAAAGTATCTTCCACAAATGGTGCTGGCATAACAGGATGTCTGCATGTAGAAAAATGCAAATAGATCCATATCTATCTCCCTGCATAAAACTCAAGTCCAAGTGGATCAAAGACCTCAATGTAAGTCCAGTTACACTGAACCTGACAGAAGAGAAAGTGGAAAGTAGCCTTGAACACATTGGCACAGAAGACAACTTCCTGAATACAATACCAGTAGCACAGATACTGAGATTGACAATTAATAAATGGGACCCCCTGAAACTGAAAGCTTCTGTAAGGCAAAGAACACTGTCAATAAGACAAAATGACAGGCTACAGAGTGAGAAAAAAAATTATATTTTTATTTTACTTAAGAACGTTTACTCCATTGCCTTTTCTATCCCTTGAGCTGTGTATCCTCTGTAAAGGACCCTTATTATTTCTATGGTATCTTCATTTTTACTGTATCTAGCATGAATTTCAAATCATATTTTCTTTTGTAAAACATACTAAGGAAATTTTTCTTTTCTAATCTCTAATTCAGTGGCTGTGTTTTTCTCTATCAGGGTTAGTTTGTAAAATGCTGCATTATTTAATAATGTTTTCTGATTTAATTCAATTATCATATGGTAAAAGTTTTATACATGACCATTTCTAGACAGTTTACTATTTTTTTTCCATTTTTTGTAACTGTATTTTCATTAATCAATTTGAGTTCATTTACAGTATTAGGTGGTTATTTTCACATTTGTAACCTTTGTATTTCTATTTTTTTGAAACCTGTCTTGAAAAAAAAAAGGACTCACTTTTACCTTTTCTGTTAAAGATATTGAATCTTTCTGCTCTCCATGTTTGGATAGCATGATATGTGAGAAAGCCTCAACACAGCATGAGCTTCCCATGTAGCTAGTTTAGGATGTATTGTTTCACCCTTGTGAAGACTATCTTGCTGTTTTGTTATCATGAGTTTAGTCTGTGGAGTGGAACCATGGAAGGCTCCCATCACACTAGTGAAGCAATCTATCATGGAGCGTCTTTGCCATGATTGCTGGACCAGTTTTCCTGTCATTAGGCTCTTTGTTCTCGACTTTCCTTGCATGCCTTACAGATCTACCCTTCCTCCAGTTTCTTCTGTCTTACTTTTCAATTCTTGTTCATTTCTTTCTGTTTTTTCTTATTTATTTAAATTTATTATACTTCAAAAATGAGTATAGTGGATGTCTAAATTATTGAAAGAGAATATTGGATTATTTCTATAATTTCTGAAAGTCAAAAATATATTTTTACTATACATCAGCTGATCTCTTCTGACTTTTTAATGTATTAATTTTGTGCATATCCACAATTCAAAAACAAGGAGTCTCCTTAATAATCGAAATCATGCTCAAGTATTTTTTTTATATATTCTCACATCTTGTAAGGTCCTTCCCATTATTTCATTCATTCATTCATTCATTCATTCATTCATTCATTCATTTTTGGGTTTTAGAGACAAGGCTTCTTCTTGTTGCCCTGTCTATTCTGGAAGTAGATTTATAGACCTGGCTGGCCTTGAACTTACAGAGATCAGCCTACCTCTGCCTCTGGAGTGCTGGGACTAAAGGTATGTGCCAACATTGTCCAGATGAAGATCCTCTCCTTTTAGAAAGTAATGTTATTCTTGGGGTCCTGTTTTCCAAGAAAGACATGGGGATCGCCCAATGACGGAGAAATGGATGAGATCTTCATGAACAGCCTGGACATAAGTGGGGGGAATGAAGGGCGAGGGTCGAGGGAAAGAGAGCTTGGGGGAGCAGGAGACCACAGATGGATCAAGAACAGAGAGGGAGAACAAGGAATAGGAGACCATCATAAATGAAGACCACATGAGAATAGGAAGAAGCAAAGTGCTAGAGAGGCCCACAGAAATCCACAAAGATACCCCCACAATAGACTGCTGGCAATGGTCGAGAGGCAGCCGGAACTGACCCACTCTGGTGATGGGATGGCCAAACACCTTAATTGTCATGCTAGAAACCCCATCCAATGACTGAGGGATCTGGAAGCAGAGATCCACGGCTAGGCCCCAGGCAGAGCTCCAGGAGTCCAATTAGCAAGAAAGAGGAGGGTCTATATGAGCGAGAATTGTTGAGACCAAGGTTGGATAAAGCACAGGGAAAAATAGCCAAATGAATGGAAACACATGAACTATGAACCAATGGCTGAGGGGCCCCCAACTGGATCAGGCCCTCTGAATGGGTGAGACAGTTGATTGGCTTGATCTGTTTGGGAGGCATCCAGACAGTGGACCGGGTCCTGTGCTCATTGCATGAATTGGCTGTTTGAAACCTGGGGCTTATGCAGGGTAGCTTGGCTCGGCCTGGGAGGAGGGGATGGGTCCTGCCTGAACTGAGTCAACCAGGTTGATCTCAGTCCTCAGGAGAGACTTTGTCCTGGAGGAGGTGGGAATGGGAGGTAGACTGGGGGGAAGGGGAGGGGGGCAGGAGGGGGGAGAACAGGGGAATCCGTGGCTGATATGTAGAACTAAATGGTATTGTAAAATAAAATTAAATTAAATTTAAAAAAAAGAAAGTAATGTTAGAGCATTCACACCTTTCATGCCTCATAACACTGAGCAACACTTTTTCTCTTTCATTATATAACATGTAATTCTCTGTTATTCTTAGATAGTCACTTTGCTTATTGAAAAAGGTAAAAACCTGTGTTATAAAATTCCATAGCAAAGAGCAACGGATTTTGTAACTGAGGAAACCATTTGGTTTATTTATTTGTCATTGTACGTAGTTAAAAAAAATCACTACAGAGCTAGTAGTATTGTCTGGTATTTCTGTGGTCCATAACTTGCCAGTAACTTAAATAAAAAACTATATTTGCATTATAATTGTGCCTAAAATTGATTTTTTGTATGCTAAATACTTATCTATATTCCTCCAGATAAGTGTATCTCTCACTCTTTATCAAAGACATTTATCTCTTTTTTTTTTTTTGGTTTTTCGAGACAGGCTTTCTCTGTGTAGTTTTGCGCCTTTCCTGGAGCTCACTTGGTAGCCCAGGCTGGCCTCAAACTCACAGAGATCCGCCTGGCTCTGCCTCCCAAGTGCTGGGATTAAAGGCGTGCGCCACCACCGCCCGGCAAAAGACATTTATCTTTCACAACAGGTGTAGCTACTTCTGAGATCTGCAACTGGTCATAATGCAGACAAGTCACCATGGGTGCATTGTCATACCTGATCTCTGGTTATATTACAAAATCAACAAAAAATTTAAATATTTGAAATTCATTTTTTTTTGGAAAATGATGAGAATAATGTACACTACACAGATCATATTTGATAATAATAAGCATTTAAAACACACAATGTTCTTAACTACAATATAGTTGTACCACTGGTTTTTTCACATCATATAAGTCCATAAAACCTAGCTCCAAGTTATATAGAAGTAGTGTTTTTTGATTTGTTTGCTTGTTTGTTTGGAATGTGAAAAGTCATAGCATTGTTTTTTATGGAACTATTTACTTTCAAGATTTCACTCCTTTGGGTGTACAAAGTACATGAATTATGTATCAGGAAGGGGAAGTCCAGGCTATAGGGCCAAAGAAAGATTGAGATGGACACCCTGGCTACATAATGTAAGATATTTATCAAAATATACATCAAGAACCTTGATGACTTAAGTACCCAAAGGCATTCAACATTTGTAATATCAAAGCAGTTAGTTTTTATGTTGTGATAGCATCAGCCAATTTGAAAGATTCCTATTGACTCTACTCATAAATCTTAAACAATGTAATCGTGAACCAAATATGGGGGAAATAACAAGTTTCCTTTCTAATTCAAATTCATTAATCCCTTTGGCAGCATAGGAAGGGCTTTTCCAAGCAGAAATGCTAATATAAAATGTATTAGCCTTCAGACTGCAAGTCATGCAGGGCCCTCTCACAGCACCAGCATCAATTTTTAATAACGCATTGGAAGAGTTTTTCACTATTGCTAGATGAGTGCATAATGATCCATAAGTATTTCCTCCCCAAACTTACAGAAATTTTTGTAAGACTTTGGATACAAGTTAATATTGACAGAAATCTTAACTCACATTACTTTGCATGATGATTATCTTCTGATACAACAAATTTGAATTATATGAGCGGATAGGGGCTGAGAGAAAGCTGTCAACATTAGAAATTGAGTGACAAACAATACAAAACACTTAGGAAAAGTTACTGTCTAATCCACAACAAAAGATGCCTTTCAACTTTTGATTTTTCTATGATGCTCAAAGCATTCCTCACTATAGAAAAGTAGAATGTTTCTGTTTTCATATATCTCAATCCCCAGAAAGTTTATTTTCTAAGTATAATATGTACTTTAGTATAACTGTTGGTTTCACATTCATTTCTACATTTTAGATATATTTTTTTAAAACAGAATGTGCACTTCTTTATTTTTCAGTGGGTAGGTTTGTATTTATGCTCATAAATGACAGGATACCTTCCGTATTCTCATTTAGGCCTCAGTAGTATACCATTTCTTCAAAAATCTAGGCATAATGATGTGGAAGCATGTTATTTATTCAAACAAGAACTCTTCTCTTTTAGCTAGTTTGAGATATACTAAATGTGAAACATACACAGTGCCTAATATGACTAAGATGGTATAACTTGGTCATTTCTTTTCACTGTAACCTTCATAAGGATTCCATGGGTGGAAGACAAAGCTCCTGACCTTGTTGCTATGATCCTCCCCTTCCTCTGTTTCCTTGGAACTTGAGTTTTCACATCACCAAAATGAGAGTTGAAATAGATGATTTCTCACGATGAACTGACTCCAAGAACATGTTGCTGTTTGCTTTCATGTATGATGTTTCAGCACTCACTAATTAATGTTCCATTTTGTTATAAAGTATTGAAAAATGTTCAAAATTATGGTGGCATAGCTTTTGAAGCTAAACATCTGGCTAAGTCTTTTGCTTTATTTTAGGATATTTTGTCAGGTAAAGTTCACTGAAACAGACAGGTATTTCAACTCTCCTAACATGGAATCTTTCATGGGGACCTCACTTCAAGTTCAAGGAGTACCGTTAGTGAATTGATTCAGATCTCAAGGTAACAGAGTATTCCCATGGCTTTAAATAGGTAGTTTAACTTACTTTACAGCCAATATTTATACTGTATTGTAATCATTTTGAATAAAAAATGGAAGTCCTGAAGAAACATCAAAGTCAAAGCTGTACATGGTTATTTCTGTTGATTTAGGATAAAAGAGACAGAAATCAACATTTCTCAAATTTGTAGTATTTTTATGGTCTATTATCTATTTCATCAAAAAGTATAATATTGTCATACAGTACAATCTAATATATATATATGCAATCTAAATGTACAAACACTGAAGAATATAAATCATTTGTATGTCTTTTGTTACGTAATTGTAAAGCATAATTGTTGTAAATGAAACTGAATTGAATACATATGTTTAAATGGGAAAGAAAACTCTGTCTGATATGTCACCATTGTAAGAAAGAGGAATAAACTGCATGTTAAATCCCACAAAAATTAGTATGTCAGTGAAGGCATGCATTTATATTTTATCTTCCTTGTAATATCTGCCTAAACAGAGGCAGCTTATTTAACAATAACTTTTTTGATGTTTGTTGTTTTGTTTGTTCTATCTATTAAATTGTTTCATACTGACAGACAGAAGATGCCAATAAGAATCCTGGAGTTAGTGACTTTTCATACCTATTCGGCATGGTTCATTATTGGTAGGTAATCATGGTATGAGAAAGCAAGCACCTTCTAGGAAGCTCAGTGCTTTCAATCACATTTGAAACCTGTTTACAGTACAGATCCACAATAATGCCAAAGGCAAATAGTAGTTAGAAATGGATGCTTGGATCCTGAACAAGAAACATTTTAAAAACATCCATCACATGAGAAGTATTTTCATACTAAATATGAGAAATATGTTTTTGTTCACTTGTAACTTCTACAAGAAGTTCTGAGTGATTGCCCTACGGACTGAGGGGGAAAGCAAAAAGGGCCAGAACAAGTTAGTTACCACAGAAATTGTGAAACTGAGTATTGGTAGAGGAAGACGTAAATATGAACTGAATGAATTAGTATAATTGGTTTTAACTTTTGGCATAGGAAGGGCAGGTGGAAGCTTCATTTCTTATGAGAAAGGCAGTCAACCATGAGAATTCTGTGGCTGACATGTACCATGAGCTGTTAGTCAAAAAATAAGACATTTGCTAGAATACCTTGATTACAGGGCATCACTTCCCAGAACATTTTGTAATATCTATCTTATAATGTTTACCTTTTAATTCTATCTTGTTTTTGATAATTTCATGTGTCTTTTTATCATTACGTCATCATTATCATAATCCCATTACAGCCACTTATTCCCCTCTCACTTGTAGCTAGAGTTTTCCTGCCTGGTCCACAGTCAGGACAAATCTCTCTCACCTGCCAGTCCCACAGCTGCTCAGACCCAACCAAGTAAACACAGAGGCTTATATTGCTTACAAACTGTATGGCCGTGACAGGCTTCTTGCTAACTGTTCTTATAGCTTAAATTAACCCATTTCTATTAATCTATACCTTGCCATGTGGCTCGTGGCTTACCGGCATCTTTACATGCTGCTTGTCCTGGTGGTGGCTGGCAGTGTCTCCCTCCACCTTTCTGCTCTTTTCTCCTCTTTGTTAGTCCTGCCTATACTTCCTGCCTAGCCACTGGCCAATCAGTGTTTTATTTATTGACCAATCAGAGTAATTTGACATACAGACCATCCTACAGCACTTCCCCTTTTCTTTCTTTCTTTTTTTTTTTTTTAAGAGGAAGGTTTTAACTTTTACACATCTCCAAAGCCAGCTTGGTATATTTGGGAATTTGGGCGTAGCTTCTCTTACTAATTCCTGCTGGATAGGGGGCGCTGTATCTTATGGGGACACAAAGGATCATGGAGTAGTCCGTGAGAGTGTATCATCTGAGCCAGTTGCCTTGAAACGGTTCTGGATGTTGGATCATCTGGGCCTTGGTGTCATCGGAGACCTTCAGGGGGTCTTGGCTGGTCAAACCTGATGTATCTTAATCTGGAACAAATCCATAGCCTCTGGCTTTCTGTGGAAACAAAAGCAGAGCTTCCTTTCCAAAGCAACATATCCTTACCTCCAAATTTGAAGTCAAGGTATCTTTAAAATATACATATTGGTTTAACTCAGCTTCCTTTACAATCAAATATCTCTCTGCAGTTAAGAATCCCAAAGACAACACAATCCAGATTCTCTGTGAGATATCCATCTTTATGTGGCTTATATTTTATACTACCTTTACTGTCTCTTTAAAGACTTTAGTTTTCAAAACTATCTATTTCTTTATATAACTGTATATATATTTTTTCTCTCTCTTTGAAGCCTACATACATTTTTACACACATTTTAAAGCATTTAAAGTCTTTTTCCATCTGAATCTGTTTTATTGTGAACCTGTTACTTTAAACTGCAGCATTCTAAGACTGAAATGGCTCTATGGCTGCTGGCTCCGCCCACTTCAGCTTCCCAACATGGTGGTGGTACGTTTACCACCAGCTCTGGGAGCCTTCGTGGGTCTATGCTTCTATCAAAGCAGCGTGTAGCCCAGAAACCTCTTTTTTGTTTTGTTTTGTTTTGTACTAGCAAAGGCTAAATCCACAATGCAGCTTAATGTGCCACTTGCAGAGGCCTCATTCCTGCCATACTGTAGGTCAAACATGCATGCCAGGAACCCGCCATACAGTAGCTCAAACCGCAGGCTGCGGCTAACTTGAGAAAGACAACTAGGAAGCTGTTTTAGCTCCGTTTTAGAATCTTCTTTTTATGCTTTTTCAGGTCTTAAGTGGAAATTCCTGCCCCACGTTCTGGCGCCACTAACTCCCTCTTAAACTGCCTTCTTTTCAATATGTCTGCCTCTTTTAAGCCTTTTCAATTTTGTGAACCACTGGTGTTCATTGCTGCCATGAGTACTGGTGTCAGTTTATTGATTGGAGTATGGCTGGTTAATGGCTACATCACTGAAAAATTTATAAAGACAGCCTCTCTTCAAAATTATCAGTAACTCTTCTGCTAGGGGTGGTGCCTCGAGAGAACCCTCTTTCAGCCACGGTGGTATGTTGATTTTCTGAATATTACATATACATGGTGTAAGTAAGTAGAGCTCCTGTGGGTTCCTGAGCGCCACAGCCATGTCATGCTGAGAATATAAACGTAGCGCTCTTATCCTTATACTTTCATTCTTTCCCGCCTCTTTCCTGCTGTGCTCCTTGGGCCTATGCTGTGGTAGTGGAACTTTTCCCACTTAGGGACAAGAACTCAGTAGTCCTTCTTCTCAGCCCTGTGACCAGGTATGAGTCTCTGCATGACCCCTTCCCTCTTAAGTAAGTTCCGAAGAAATATTCATGAGGGGCTGGTGAGGTAGATGGCTCAGCAGATAAGAGCATCGGCTGCTATAGGGAGTAAATATGTATAGAGCTGATGCATTCCTGAATAAAAGTGTCTTTTGGACATAAGAAATACAGCCATGTCATTGACAAATGCCTTAGGCTTATGGGAAACTGGCAAAGTATTCCTTGGGTCAAGCTTGGTTTTGTAAATCTTGTCTATGGTCCAAGTCCCAGTGTTTATAAATAATTGAGAAGTGTGTACAAAAACTAGCAACTTAAGCTTTCTCCATCCAAGTGTTTACAGCCTAA
>CABHPH010133137.1:0-22941 GCA_902168325.1 Peromyscus nudipes | reverse complement strand
AAATTATAAAAAAAAAAAAAAGAAAATAGAAGTAGCTATATCAATTCTATTTTGAGCAGGCTTTAGAGCAAGGCACACCATCGGAAATACAGAAGGGAATTATATAGTCATAGAAGGATTACAGAAGACAGAGAGTCCTTAATGAATATATGTCTAATGATACAGTATCAAAATATATATAGTGGTATTCTATTTGTACTGAAATGTGATTTTATTTGTATGTTAATAAATAAAGTTGCCTAGGGGTCAGAGCTATTAGCAAGCCATAGCGAAAGCCAGAGCGGTGGTGGTCCACGCCCTTAATCCCAGCACTTGGTAAGGGGCGGTGGTGGTCCACGCCTTTTAATCCCAGCACTTGGTATGCAGAAATAGGTAGATCTCTGTGTGTTCAAGGATACAGCCAGCATTGGAGACACACGCCCTTAATCTCAATACCAACTGTAGAAGACAGAGAGGCAGTGACGAGGCAGTCACGTAGTTGGGTTTACAACCAATGAGAAGGAAGAACAAGGACTCTATATAAGTCAAACGCACAGGAAGTAACACGCCTTTCGGAGAAATCTCTTGGTGGGAGAAGCTAGCTGGCAGAAAAGCGGGTAAGATTCTTAGCTCTGACCTCTTTGGGCTTTCATCCTTACATTGGCTTTGTGTTTATTATTTAATAAGGCGGTTGGTTACATCTACATACATGAGGCAAACTAATGGAAACAACTACCAGGAGACATAGAATAATACATTATTCAGGTTGGACATTTCAATATTCTGCAGTTGGTAAGAGATCCAGCAGGCAGGATTTCAGTAAGGGAATAGCTGAACTGAACACACCACCATTTAATTAGATCCAGTTCACATTTGTGTAATAAGCCATTCACCAACAGAATAATACATTCTCCACAAGCCTATGTGAAGCATCCCTCAGTGTAGACCACATTCTGTCATTTAAAAAAAAAAAAAACCACTTAACCAAATTGAAAGGAATAGGAATCACACAAAGTATGTGCTCAGGGCAGCACTGAGTTAGATTAGAAATCAATAACAGAAATGTAGCTAAAACCACACATTGCTTGATAACATCTGGCTAAAAGAAGTCTCAAGAGAAGTGAACTGTTTGGAACAAATGAAACTAAGAACAACACCTATCAAATTCTAAGATGCACCTTCTCTTTCTGATTTACTGTGCTGCCATTCATGCCTAGACTAGAAGTCCTAGTGCCGCTTTTAATGGGATGCTCAGTGATGCTAAATCAAACCAAGAATGGATGGTTTTCCTTGAACAAGAAGCCAATGAGAAGGCAGAAAGAACAAATGCAAAAGCAAAAGGCGAGCCCAACACTGAGGACCCAAAGATGGAGGATTATGGGACACTCTGAGAAGCAAGAATAGCAGATAGTGTCAGGAGGAAGCTCAGATGTCTAATCTGATGAATCATGTGAGACTCGAGCCCTCAGAGCAAGAGACGATCTTATCTCTGATCTGCTAAATGAAGCAGAGACTCCACAAGGTGGTAGAAGATACAACCAGACACCACATGCTGTTGAATGGGCTGGTCCTCCAGGGTTTGCACCAGCTATAGGAGCCTTGAATGTTTGTGTACTGCAGAAAAAAATTACCTTCTGGTGAAGACTGCAGTACAGAAATCAGATTCTCTGTTAAAAATGACAGCCCCAAAATGCTAGTGTCCAAACTGGTCAGGTACCATTCCTGCTCGTGGAAACACCTGGAGCAGTTAAAATCTACAATGGAGATTGAAAGATAAAGGTTTCCAATACCCTGGACCAGACAGCTCAGCAGATGATGCTGCATATGGGGAGCCTGGATTGGTACAAATGCCAATAGGAAGTTTTTGCTCTGAGCCTTTGGGGGATAGAGTTCATTCACTGCTATATATCTGAAAACGTGAAGTGTGTCTTACTTGTCCTGTTCTAATACTGTTCTGGGGCAATCTGTGGATAGCTTCTGTAGCTAATGCCCTTGGCCTAATATTAACAGTAGGAGAAGGGCTATTGGGGGTGGTCAGGATCAGCCCCAGCTCGTCTTTACCTCTAGACTAGTTCTGTGGCAGGAAGATGACAGGTCAGATGTGTTGTATGGCCTTCACTGAACACCTGTTCTTTCCCTTGTCCTAGTGTCTAAAGTGTGATATGCACACTTTCCCTGCCCTTTGAGTATAAAATGCATGTGAAGCTTATGATAAAGGAACACTGGTTTCATAGTTACTATTTTGGTCGAATAGTTGTCTATATTAGTAAACATAATTTGAATCTAAGCCATGCATATATTTATTTATTAAAACAAACTGTTTATGTTGGAAAAATTTAGGATGCAGCAAAAGCAGAAAGAAAAAAAGAAAGATCCAAAAGTGGGAAATAGAAAAAGAAGGTTAGATTACAGCCAACATAACCTTGAGAAAAGAAATGACCAAGTAGGGTTTATCCCAGGTATGCAAGTCCTGTTTAACATTCTAGAGCCAATTATCATAACCCACCATACCAAAAAGCACAAGAAGAAAAATCACAAGATTATATCAGTAGCTGGGGACAAGATATCTACTTGTGATTAAAAAACCTTACAATGACTTATGAAATTTCCTCAACTTGACTTCAAAATAAGAAGAGAAGAATAAAATAGAAATGAGAGGAAAAGAAGAAACTGAAAGTTAACATCTACCTAATAGTGAGAAACTAGAACTTTCCCCTCAGATAGACTACAGAACAAAGGCATTCTTTTCACACCACTCCACTGACACTGACCATTGTACTTCAAGGCTTAAGTGATGGCATAAGGGAAAGATGGAAGGGAAGTGTAGGGAAGAAGGGGTGAGGAGGTATGGGGTCCAGGTGGATAAGGAAGATATCAAACTATTCACAGATTACATCATTGCCTATGTAAAATACTCCAAGTGATTACAGTAAGTCTGCAAAAAAATAATGTTAACATAAAAATATTATCTTTAATTCTAAGATACATCAATGAACACGTGGAATTTGAAGTGAGAAAATGTTTATTTCAGTAACATTACTGAGAGAGGAAAGGATGGCAGGATAGAGTGAAGTGGAGTTTTATACTACACTGAAGGTGGGCACAAAATGTGTTTGGCAGAAACCCACAGAGCTAAACAATACACAGAGAGAGATCTAATGTAAATAATGGACTTAGGTCAATGTTTCAATACTGGCTCATCAATTATAGTAAAGGCACCTCACCAATGCGGTATGTTAGCAGGGAAATTATCTACAGAGAGCAGGAATATTGAAATCCCCTACACTCTGTTCAATTTTTCTATTCAACTAAAATTACACTTTAGTAAAAAAAAAAAAAATGAAGTCTCTTAACAGAGAAAAATTTGGGCTTAAAAAAAGTTAAAAACAGTTCTGTGAGTAGGTACTATTGTTATCACTGCATTCCAGAAGAGACAGGTGTGGCTGAATGTTGAGGAATATTATCTTAACTAGGCAAAGATGTGTTACATTTGTTTATGCTGCAGAATATTAATCTAACTGTGTAAAGGTGTGTTACTTTTTTTTATGCTGCATTTGCTTAACAATGTAAGGATGTGTGTTTAATTATGTAAGATGTGTTGCATCTGTTTCACCTTGCCTGCCTAAGGCACCTAATTGGTCTAATAAAAAGCTGAATGGCCAATAGCTAGGAGAAGGAGAGGTGGAGCTGGCATGCTGAGAGAATAATAACAGAAGAAATCTAGGCTCAAGGGGAATGAAAGACGAACGAGGGAAGGAAGAGGCAAGAACAAGAAGCCATACAGATGCCAGACAGACAAACACAGAGAAGCAGTAAAGTAAGATATACAGAAGTAAGAAAGGTAATAAGCCCCAAGGCAAAAGGTAGATTGTAGTAGGTAGTTGTTCCAGCTTTGATCTGGAAGTACTGCCCCAGTGAGGCTTTAGGTAACTGCCACGCCTACCTATGACCTGTCCCTGGGGTGCAGCCAAGACAGGAGCCCTTAAGACCGGAGATCAGGATGTGCCGGGTCTCTTGGTTCCTTGTGATCCTGGATGCTGGATGGTAGACCACACTGCTGGACTGCACTGTACCTCTCCCGGATCCTGTAACTAACCCCTTTACTGGCTGTAAGTTACCCCAAAATAAACCTCCTTTTTAACTATGTGGGGTTGCCTTAATAAATCCCCCAATAGTAGATAAAGAGAAACAGGTTAATTTAAGTTAAAAGAGCTAGGCAGTGTTATGCCCAGATCATGACCCCAAAGAGACCACTGAAGACCATGGATGTCCAAAATGCAACAGCAAGGTTTACTCTATAGATACAAGTCTAGACAGGGAACTCGTTCCTACACCCAATACAGTGAGGCAGGGAGGAGTCGCTCTTTCTTTGTGAGGCTAGCTATTTAAAGGCAAAAACCGCAAGCCCTTCAGGGCAGTTGGGGGGGGGGGTTTGCCATGGGTGCAACTCGGATTGGTTTATTTTTTATCTCTGCTCTCTTTTAATTGGGTGAGGGTATGTAAACTTTGAATTTACTGGTTGGGGTTTACAATTATCACTTTGGGGGCTGTCCGGGACAAGTCCCAGGCTTTGTCCTTGAGCTGCCATGGAGGCTGGCTGGCCTAGCACGTACTGACTGTGGGGGCTGGCTCAGTGGTCTAGGCTCTGTCCCTGACTCATGCACATAACTCTAAGTTGGTGAGGGGTCCCAGACAGTAAACATCTGGCTGAACTTTGAGCAGTCAGAGTACGTGCAGAAAGGGAGCTACTGCAAGGTCTATGTCTTTTGTTCATGGCCCTCCCAGAAACTGCTTGCTCAAGTCTCAGGAAACTGAAATTGAGGCCTGATCTCTGAGAGAAGATTGAGCAGCCTGTTATGGTATCTGCTTGGTCCTTTCAGCAGAAATGTGCCTGTGCTAGGCCAAACATTCAAAACTATAATAAAACTAATAAGTCTCTGTGTCATAATTTGGGAACTGGTTGGTGGCCCAAAAGAAAAAAACCTAGTACAACTGAGAGAAGGTGAATAACTTATTTAAGACCATATGACTGATGAATGGGAGAACCATGGTAATTGAGTGCAGCCAAGACTCAGATCCAGGTGTCTTCACTGTACAGAGAGGTATACATGGATTATAATAATATGCATTTATACACAAATCCATATATTCTGGATCAGCATCTTGATTCTGTGGATGAGGAACTAAGTGGAATGGAAAAGAATATTAGAAAAGTCCTCATGATTTTTGTTGGTAATTCTGCCCTACACAAAAGAGGATGGCTACCAAATGCCCCCACTCTCTTAAGTGATTAGTAGCCCACACCTCACTGTCCAGATGTTTTACATTGGAAAGCAGTTTCCTTCATAAGGTATTTGTGTTCTTTTATACATCATTCCAAATGTTAAGCATTTGTTATATTTCCCTGGGATCCAGGGAAGAGGAAGTTGAGGGCAGAAAAATGAGACCTACTACTTCCTGGTGACCTTCCAGTATTGGTTCCCCATATTCTCTCTGTTTGCCTCTTGCTTTGGGAGACCATGGAGTTGCTCCACCAGCAGCCTATGTGACACACCATGTAATGTGTAGCAGATGAATGCTCGGGTTTTATAATGCATGCTCCCTTCTCTTGTTCATTCTAATGGGAAGGAGCCCTCGGAATGGGAAACAGAACTTTTGTTTCATTCCCTGGTTCACTCACGGGGCACACATTTGTTGAAAACCTATTTGTTCAACAGTTTGCAATGAACTGAAGTCAGGCATAATTCTGCACACATTCTCCCTCGTCTGGAAACTGGATACATGGTGAGAGATAACCTATCCTTAAGGTGCTTGCAGAAAACCAGGGGGCAGACAACTTCAAAACAATGCAGGAGAAAGAAATGGCATTATAGCATAAACTGCATAAACAAATATGGGAGCAAAAGAATCCAATAGAGTTAGTCATGGTAAGCTTCTATAAATGAGAAATAAAATATTCAGTATGCTTTTTAGAAATGTCTTTGGAGGAGGGAAGAGAGTCATAGAGAGCCTTCTCCCCACCCGCAATCACTACTGATTGTACTACATACTGATTTACCTAACATCATAGAGAGTAGAGAGAACCAGCCAGGCAGTGTTGCACAGTCTATTTACAAGACAAGCCAGGTTACATCTAGAAAAGCAATAATCCGAAGGGGAAGCAATAAAAAAGAATAGTAGCATTCACTTCCCAGAGAGCTAAGAGATGCTCATTTATATAATCTTGTAGTAATCTAGGGAACAGAAGCCTCACAAAGCAGCTTCTGTCTGTCACACTGTCTGTCCCTAAGGCCTTGACTGGTCACAGTTTGCTCCTGGTTAACACTGACTGACATCTGATGAACATTCACTCTTCTGCCTGCCCTGGCTGCAAATATCTGTAGGAGCAGCCTGTGGCCTCTGGCCTATGCCCCTGCAAGGCTTCTTCTCCACAGGGAGGTGGTAGGCTGCCCTGAGCAGAGACTCAGAAATGGCACTGAGTAGCAAGAGGTCCCTGAGGCTTGGGACTGGAAGCCTGGGTCATCCCTTCCCCAGCTGCTTGGTAACACTGTGTAGGACAGACAGGCTCTGTATTCTGAGGCTAAAACTCAAAGCCCAACTGGTTTTCTTACCTTTATCCTCTTGTCTGCCAGCACAAGAAAGCCCCTAGTCATTGATTTGTGGACAGCCCCTGTCCACACACCCTGGAGCTAGGCTTTTTTTGGCAGGTACATGAGGCCTCCAATTAAAAACAAAATTAAGTAGATAAAAATCCTAGGTCGCTTTGTTTTTAATCATGGCAGTTTATCTGGTGTTCATCTCTGGTCCCTTGAAGAGCTGTTCAGAGTTGATGGTGGTCTGTGTAGGCGCTGACTATCTAATGACCTCTGTGAGTGGATCTCACAACAGGCTGAATTCAGCCAGCGAGGCCCTCAATTTCCATTTTCACACAAATCCACAATTTGCAAACCACACAAATGACAACAAATCACCAGCTCCGAGTGGGCTAGTATACTCATCTCTGGAAACGGTTCCGAGGACTTTCTACAGTGATTTCTAGGAAGCTGATGTACTGCAGATTGGCCTCTAACTTGCAGGGTGCACACACTTTTTAATGAGTCACAAGTGGCCTGGGGCAAAGCGGGCATATTCCAGTGATAAAATGGCACAAACTGACATGTGTCAAAACTTGTGGAAGGCTTAAAATGGATCCCTCTGATAACAAGTGTAAAATTATGACTGAGGAAAACAAGTTACTTCAAGAAAAAAAAATTCAGTAAAGATGTTCAGAAGAAGTATCTCCCTTTTTTTGTTTTTGTTTTTTCATTTACCACACAAGTTTGCAAGATGTAGGGCGAAATAGTCCTCAGAAGCCGTTGCTTCAAGTGTCAGGTTATTACAGTTGCTCCCATTTATGCAGCTGTGCCGTTTTAGCTTCAGTCCCCCACGTGTAAATTGAAAATAGAATAAGAGCATTTACCTGGGGTAGAATTGAACAGGTGCTCTTCACCTGCTGCAAAGTGAATGACAATGTGTGGAAATTATTCATGATGCTTTTTGTTTGTTTTTTTTTAATCAACTGCTTACAGTATCCAGTAAAAAATAATAGAAATCTAGATCTTGGTTTAAAATATTTTTTCAACTGAGGGGCAAAGCTTCTTAAGAGCAGAGATCTATCAAAAGGAACAGGGAAGTGTTTGTCTCTTCTATATAATGATATTGAAAACCTCGACTTAGAGCCAGGAAGACCTTTGTTCAGACTAGAATCACACAAAATGTCAGACAGGTGCTGACATATCACAGTTGTTTAAGCATCAAGTCAATGTACAAGTATCTACAACTTCCCAACAAAAATCTCTTCTCCCTGGCATTTCTCCAGAACATGTGACTTCTGTTAATACTTCAACATTCTGAACCACACTTAACCATCCCAGTGGCACTGTGGCTACTAACACAAATGTGACCCCCCAGGACATCCCCAAGGAAGACCAAGTCTTTCTTTGACTGAAGTTATCACAACTGGAATAAAATTCTATCCTTTAAATGGTTTAATTGATATGAACTCCAATAATAAAATTTACCCTATTTAAGGTGTACAGTTCAGTGGCTTTTAGTCTGTCCAAATGTTGTACAGACATCACTATAATCTGAAACCTAGTCCCTTATCATACCAATGAGTTGCATATTTCTCCCATTCTATGTTTATTTCTTTATATAAGAAATGGTGATACAAACTGAAGATTCAGTCTGGGCCTTTTAAGCGTACACACACACACACACACACACACACACACACACACACACACACATGCACGCACCTTCTACTTCTTTCCATTTCAAAATCAATGGTCTGCTTCATAAAAGAGAAAACACAGAGGAAATCAGAGGCAACCAAAGCATACTTTTCAGAGTACTATAGGCCAAAGTCATTGAGAAAGAGCAGGCTCTCTGAACTTCCTCCAGCTTGGCTCTGACTAGCAAGAGTCAAAGCTTTTAAAAAGGAAGAAAATGTTAGTTACTTATGATAGTTTGTTATAAACAAGAGATTTCAAAGAGAACTCATAATGTCCCTGTCTAGTTGATCAGTTCCTTTCTGGAAGAACTCAAGACAGTTTAGAATGATAAAAGACAAGACATCTGAGAGCTGGAGAGACGACTCGACAGTTAAGATCAATTGCTGCTCTTCCGGAGGACCGGGTTTGGTTCCTAGCATGCACGTGGCATCTCACAACAATCCCTAACTCCAGCTTCAGGGGATATGACTCCCCACCCCCATTCTGGCCTCCATGACATGTTCATGCACATGGTACACATACAGACATGCTTGCACACACATAAAATAAGATAAAAATAAATCTAAAGAGAAAGAAAGATTTGTAGCCCTTTAATAATCAACAAAGGCAGAATGCTTCCCTGTATGATTCACAGCCTAGAGAAGGCAATGGATTCTGCAAAGATGTCCAGGCAAGAAATCACAGAGTAAAAACATCAGACCCTAGGTCTGTGATAAGCTTAAGTTAACAACCAGGAAGTGTGCTTCTATTAGAACCCTCCTTCCAAGAGCATCTCTGGACTGAATAATCACAGGGGAGCCTCCTAACAGACAATCAAGCCATGGTGAACTGAATAATCTTCACTTTTCCTTCACTGGTCTTTTCTTTTGCCTCTTCTTATTTCTCATAATGTCCCTTTTAACAAACCAAGACATGAGCAGTTATGTGTCTGGGCCCTTGTCAGTGCAATAGTCACATGAATATACAATACATGAAAACAAAAATAATAGCACTACCCAGGACACAAATTAGAACAATCTGTTATTTAGGTTCAAATGTTCCTAACAGTCTTAGGAAAAGGTACAGACTCAACAGTACAGAGTCTCTAAAATTTTCTTGAAACAGAGGTCTTTTGTTCTAAGAAAATCTAATCAAATGTTTAAAGAGAAAAAATGGACATGAAAAGGGGCGTTAATACAGGCACAAAGGAATTCTGATCTGCTTTATTTTCCTGCTAAAAATCAGGAGATCTGAACCCAGCACACATTTCTACAATAACTAAAAATAGCAATAACTAAAAATAGCTATATCTGGTGGTGAAATGTGAATTTGTTGACCTAATTTGGTGCTCCAGTTTAAAATTTCCAATGAAACATGTTTTTTATCAAGTTATCTAATCATCTACAGCTCCATTGCTGAGAATATAATTGTCATAGAGCCTGGATCAATGCTTTGTTCGTGCCCATCAAGGGAAGCTATTTCTCTGACCTAAATATAGGTCCAGCATTCCAAATTACCCAGAACATGAAAGAGTTAATGCAGTTGATTAGGTCAATGACTTCACTAAGGGACCACCCCTCGGGGAGAGGGACCACCCCTCAGAGAGAGGGACCACCCTAGAAAGGCAAGTTCATCTTAAGCCATGCTGATGACATAGGGTGAATAATTATCCCTTTAATGAGATAATATATTTTCCCTCCCAGAATTCCTGTGTCCAATACAGCCCCTACAAGCCATCATGAGGTCCTGTTGGATCTATCCCCTTTCTACTCATACATCTTTCTTTCCAGTTAATAGAACAAAAATTCCTAAACTTTATTCGTTTCTTATCACATGTACTCCTCTAAATCATTCCAGTACCTTTATGTTCACCCCTCTATTCCATATTCTTTAAGTTCCTATTACTATTGTCTATTTTTAATTTTTTTCTAGTAAAGAATATAAGGAATAAAGTAGCTGATATGAAAGAAAACCCATAAATATATCACCCACCCACAGCTGGTTATTTTGCAATAGGCTTTTAATTGGAGTGATCTTCTATAATTGATTCTTCTCGTAAATCCTAAAAAGAAATGATTAGGACATTACCCAGAGACTGGTGTGTAGCTCAGTAGGTAGGGTGTTGGTTTATACAGGAGGATCTGCATGCTAACCCCAGCACTGCATCCAAAGTACAAGGTAGTGTCATTCCAGGACTCTAGAAGTGGAGGCAGGCAAATCAGAAATTTCAAGCTGCCTTGGGCCTACAAGAGACCCTATCTCAAAATAAATAAATAAATAACCAGGTGATAACACTGTATTAGTGACAATGCATATTGTTTCCCTCTGAGCTCACAGTGAAAGCAAACGCCTTATCACCATGCACACAACTACAATAGGCACTTAGCAAGGTAACTACGAACAGGAGAGCCTGCCGCCTCTGCCTTCCTTATGCATTCTTTGCCCACTATGAGTCCTCCTGCTTACCTCTGCACATAGGATGTCACTCACTCCAGGAGGGTCCATTGACAACTGGGGAGGCAGGGCTTCACCTACCTTGCTTCCCTTCTAGTCTCACTACACAAGACATAACTGAAACACTCCACTGGCAGTTTTTTACAGTGTCCTGTTCCAGAGTCCCCTGAGGACATTGTCCTAAACCTGTATTCAGTTTGGTTGAGCAGCACTTGGTGGGACAGACCTCCCCCACCCATAGGGACAATAATCTGTGAAGGAGAGACTGTACCCTGAAACATGGGTAATCATCTGAGAGCCTGCTCTTGCCCTTAAGCAATCAGGACTTCTTGAGACCACCATGCAGAACCAGAATAAGACAATGATCAACCATGCCTTGGCCATGAGTGCTTAATTATGCACATCTTTTGACCGATGGCCCAGTTCTTTTTCTACTTAAGCCCAAAACTCCATGTCAGTACTCCCAAAATGAAGTTAACATCGTCAGACCCCTTTTATCTGTTCTTCCCAAATTATTACATTTTCTTTCTCTGCTTTGCACAATTATCCATCTCTTTAGCTGGGATATTGGGACTAGCCCGTTGAGACTCCTACAGTGAGCCTTTTGCGCTGAAATTTCAGTTATATACCCACTATGACATGATCATATTAAATTTTCAGAAGCCTTCTCTCACAATTTTTCCCCCCAGTTAAAACAGTAAACTCATTTCTACACTAAGACCATGCGGCTCTTCTTCCCTCTCTCCAGGACAGCCCGATTATCTTTCATTAGACCTTGGTTTAAATCCTACTTTCCTTTCCTTATGTCTAATTGAATTAAGTTTGACCTAAAGCTGCGTCCGTACATATTTTAAGTTTGGACTCAGGGTTTATCAAGGCAAACAGCATCTGGACAGCTATGCGTGACTAAAGTTGTTCTCTCAACAATAACTTCAGTGGGCTTATCATTTGATGGGATTTGCCTTCCTTCCTTATCTATATCCTCCACTAGAACATATGTTGTAGGAGAGAGATCCTGGATCTCCTAAGGCCTAAAGCAATTCCTGGCACATAGCAGGTGTTCCACAAATATCCGTCCAATAAGCAAAGCTGGAAACTTACTTATTGGCTATAATGATACTTCTTATGAAATAATTTGGGATTCTTTCGGCTTCTAGGTATTGGTAGAAAGCTTAATTATCATGTGAGCACATTCTAAGTGACGTTAAGTGATGTTGCTATTGCCTTTGTTCTTCCAGATGTTTCACTTTACCTGATTGGTTATTCCAATAAAACTTCTCATTGTTCTTGTTTATTCTACTTGAGTTAAGCATTTTGTCTGCACTGGGTAGCATATTTATATATCTACTTTGTATTTGGTACATTTACTTCGTATTTATGTCCTAAAAATAAATGGTTGGGACTAAATCACCTGCTCGCATTTGTATTTGTTCTTGATATATACTGCTCTGTGGTTATGCCATCCAAACATACACTAAAACATCTGATTGGAAAATGTGACTTCCAGACTGGGGTGATGGCTCAGTCATAAAGTGCCTGCCCTGGAAGCATAAGGGCCAGAGTTCAGATCTGAGGACCCCAGAGGAGAGTCAGGTGTGGCAGCACACACCTATAATTCCAGTGCTGGGGTTGTGGACACAGGAGGATCCCTGGAGCTCAGTGTCCAGCAAGCATAGCTTAATCAATTGGCTTCCAGTTCTGTGAGAGACTGTGTCTCAAAAAAAAAAAAACCTAAGTGGAGAGCAATGGGAGACCCCCAGTGTTTATCTCTGGCCTCCACACATGCACCTGTACACATGGACATTTATGCATACACCCACAAGAACTGGTACATAGAATGCACACACATACACACAATAAAAGAAAGAAGAAGAAAACACAGCACAAAACACTAAAATATTGTGTAGTCTGCATTAGAGCATTATGGCTATTGTTACAGAAGGCAGCACAAATATTTCACAGCTGTGGAGAAGAAAGAAAATGATGAAAGGATTTCACGGACTCTTAGTTTTGTTTTGCTTTATGAAGAGGTTGATTTGGGTCCAATTAATTTGTGTTTCAGTTTGATTTCTTTGAAAACAGACACATACCCCACACATGTATACCCCTACATGTGTGTGTATGTGCATATTCATCAGAGAGTTCTTCACTGTATTCTACAATGACAAGCAGAAGCTGAAAGGCACACTGGAAAAAGCAGTTTTCCATTTACAGAGGTTACAGGTCGGCACATCCAGAGAGAAATACATCCAGTCTTCTTGTGATGAATTTCTTTTATATTTGAGCACAGAAGTCAAATGCAGCCATGCTCTGGTTCACTTTGTGGTCACACATGAAAGAGATCAATAAATCATAGGACAGCTTACTTCAATAAGCCTCAAACTAAGAACTTATGAATGGACCACAGATTTACCAGTATAGGCTCTACCTAGAGACAAAAATACTTTTAATTCCTATCATGTTCAGCCACTCTTACAATCTAACTCCAAAAATTCTTCAACTCATGAAACTAAAGTCCTCTGATCCGGTGACTTCTCACTGGCCTGGTCTCATCCAAATTCCATAATCAAACATTCTGATCATTCTTGCATGTGTCCTCAATTACCTGTTCCCTCAATCAGTCATCTTCTCTTGGAAAAATAACAGTCCTGGTGAAGTCCCATTATCTGCCTATTGAACCTGAATCCAGGTAAAAGAAAAAAGTGGAGGGAAAAAACCTCAAACCAAGCCTAATAGTGCATACTTGTAATCCCAGAACTTTGGAGACTGAGGTAGAAAGATAATGCGTTCAAGATCAGCCTGGGCTATAAAGCAAAACCTCATCTCTAAATTAATTAAATAATTAATCTTTCTTAATGCTGTTTAATTTAGATAAGAAATTCCATGCATCAAGTTGGACCTTAATGGTACCTGGTAATCTCATCATATTTCCAAAATTCCATTTTCTCTCACCATCTATTTCCTTAAACCATTCATATGTCTACCCCACCACCATTCTGTTTATGTCCTTGTTTTCTATATCACCTAGGAAACAAAACATTCGGTCAGGATTTACATAGCTCCAGCCACTGCATCAGCTCACTCACCTATATATGTACGGAGATGTCATGCCTCCCCTGAAAAGCCTACCCTCTTGTGAGATATCCTGTTTCCCATGCCACAGTATTTCCTGGGCTCCAACCAGCTCCATTTTCCCTGTCCATCTAACCTTCTCTATTTCTAGCCTTGTCATTTAAACAAAATTCAAAAGCTAGTTCTATGAACTCTTCCTTGAACCACTTTTCAATTTTAAGGCACAAAATGCTTCTGACATTATCAAAGATTCCACTGGTCCCCATTTGCTCTGTTTCTGTGAGTTGAACTCTTAAAAATCAATCAGAGCTTTACTCTATGCCCTCCTATTTATTCATTTTCCTTTTTTTCTGCATAGATCTCCCCTCCTTATATACAGGAAACAACTCATATGTATCTGATTAGTAACATTTTGTTTATAATTACTAAGCCAAGTATTTTATATTCTTATACTTTAACCTATATAAATGACATTTGATCATCTTTGTTTTTGTTTATTTGTTTGAGGTTTTTCCTCAGCACTATACTACACAAATCCATTCATGCTATCATAGTAATGTTGAGCTACTACCAGCGTCCATACTCTGCCTAGTCTTTACCCACATTTGGTCCCTCAGGATAACACCCAGACAACCAACAACTCCTTGCCAAACACTTCTCCAAGCCATCTATCTGCCAAGAGCCCCAAGAGTTCTATTTCCCCACATTCTTCCTCCTTCAGCTCCTTGTCTCTTGACTCCAATGTACCCCTCTCCATTCCCATTAGTACTAACTCCCCTTGCCCTATATTCATGTCAGTAGCCTCAGTGCTATCCTCAGTTTCTTTGTTTTCCTCCACTATGTAGCACAACTGTAAAGTTTCTGAGTTTTTCTCTCAAAGTCCATCAGTGTCTGTCATTTTTTTCTCAATCTCCTCTATGACAGTCAATAAAGCTACCATCATTTTTTCTACCACCATCCAAAATACTTCCCCATCTTTGCTCAACCTGGCAGCTATAGGAACCATGTTTAAAGCGTAAGTCAAATAATTCTATTGATCTGATTAAAGCAATCCAATGGCTTCCATCTCAGTCTAATAGCCTGAATAACCGATTGATTATTAGGGATCTCCCTCTCTACAAAGTAAACTCTATGAGGAACTGACCATGCCTTTTATTAAGTGTTATATTTCAAGGCTTATGGGGGATAATCAATGTAGATTAACTGAATAACAAAAAACCTAAATAAACAACCTGTGATGCAATGTTTCCCTTAACTATGTTGTTTGTTTCTCAAGTTTGTAGTCGGAAGTTTTTCTGTGTCCTGCCTAGCCCATGGTCAGGACAAATCTCTCACCCACAGTCCTGCAGCCTTTTATAAAATAATCACACAGAGGCTTAATATTAATTATAACTGCTTGGCCATTTGCTCAGGCTTATTACTGACTAGCTCTTACTCTTAAATTAACCCATAATTCTTATCTATGTTTAGCCATGTGACTTGGTACCTTTTCTCAGTTCTGCCTTCACATCTTGCTTCCTCTGAGTCTGGCTGGCAACTCCTGACTCTGTTCTTCTTCTCCCCAGAATTCCTTTAGTCTGCTCACTCCACCTATACTTCCTGCCTGGCTACTGGCTAATCAATGTTTTATTAAACCAGTGTGCAACAGCATTATCCCACAGCACAGGTTTCCCTTGGGCTGCTGAATAATCTTCCAGATTCTTGAATTCATTTCTTCTCTCCTTCTCTCCTTCCTCTTCACCCTCATTCTTCTTATCCTTTAGTTTTTATTTGTTGATATGCAGTCTGACAATGTAGCCTTGGACAGCCTTGAGTTTACTATTCCTAGACTGTTTTCAAATTCATAATTTTCCTGTTTATATTTCTCAGTGCTGGAATAGGCAATACCATACCCAGTCAGGAATTTGGTTTTCATCTGTGCAGGACAGAGAGTGCCCAAGACTTTCATCCTGTTTGGCAAATGGTCTGTAACTGAGCTCCATCCCAGCATTTTGAATGTATTTGTGTTTCCAGAAAGTGATTTAAACCATATTCCCCCATATTTCCTACTTGAGCTATGATATCCTACTTTAGTGGTCAAATTTGCCTCCACTGGTGCTGTTCCAGGATTCCCACCAATGTATCTATGCTTCCTCAACAAAATAACAGATTTCTTATCTTTACAACTTGAAACAAGACATATATGCCCACTACCTTCAGAGAACAATGTCATCCACTTAAACTGAGATAGGAGGGAAAGGCAGGAATAATTAAAGAGAAATGAATTAAAGAATTAAAGTAAAGAGCTCATCATGTCCCTGGATGAAATATTTTGTTAGCTGGAAGTCAAGAGTTTTAATATAACTAACAAAAAGTATGGTGAAGATTGTCTGCATATAGATTATTCTTTTTTTCAGAAATGCTTCAGAGTATTAAAGCAGCTGATAAACCATGTCCAAAACAAATGTGGCCTTTGAGTTTAACCTTGCTTTTTTCTCATCTATCAATCTGTATTTTTCTGAGGAAAATTCACAAACAAGGTTAAGGAGCATATTTATTGTCTAAACTTATGTTCTCACCTCTTTTTGCCCCATGTTTGTAGTAAGAATTCTTTTGACCTCTTGTGACTTAATGTTTTTATTTAATCAATTTTTCTTTCTCATCTTAAACTTGTATAACACACTCATAAGCCACCACATAATCTTTTTTATGAAAGAAATTATACAGATAAAAATAAGCATACCAAAACATTATTACATAACCTTTTATATTTAGATATAGATTATATCCTTTGAAAAATGAAATCCAAAGCCCCCAAAGGCCAAACATGCCCCCTTGCCTTGCCTTGGTTGTATGCTATTCTCCTCCTTTTTTCTCTTTTCCTCTCTGTTGGAAAACATTGTTGGCTGGTTAGAGGTCGCAGTCTGCCATAGCCTGGCAGCTTTCTCTAAGCTTGGTTATATGGAAACTTCCCCCATCTCCAGCAAATCTTCCTGCTCTCTACTGCCCTTATCTGGAGAATGCCCCTGGGCCTGGAGGACTGACCTAAAAGCTGTCTCTAAGTCAGATGCCTGATTCTTCTTTAGCTTGACCCTTGGCACAGATTCCTGCTGAGAAGACTTGTGCTAGGAGCTCTGCTACAGGACCCTACTGCCACATACCAAGCCTTGTGATAGAAGCCTGCCATTGAATGTGAATTAGGGTTTGTCCTCAAGCCCCCCAACCCTATATATTCATTATACTCTGGAATAAAATTGAGCTGATTCACTGAAGTCTGCCTCCCCGAGGCCTCCCACTGTTCATGCTCATGGGCCCTGAACAAAGCTTCCTGTCACCCTCTTGGACTGATGGCTGACAGGCCAAGAGGGAAAGAGGACCCCCCCACCACATCTCCTCATTTCTTTCTCTTTTATTCTTTATGGTTTTTAGAGACAGGGTCTTATGTACCTCAGTCTAGCCTGGAACTCACTATGTAGCCAAGAATGGCTTTGAACTACTGCTTTTCCTGTCTCTGCCCCCTGAATATCAGGATTATAGGTATTTGCTATTGTACATGGCTCCTCCTGAAATTATTTTCTCCACAGTCAATAAAGATCCAGAAGCACCTGGGTGCTTCTACTTCTTTCTCTAGAAAGAACTCAGCTGTGCAGGAAGAGCATCTAGTTGGAGCTCCTGCGGTCAGCGAGGGAACAGGATGCTTTCAATTCAGCGCCAAGCTTCTGTGTGAGTGGAAGAAGCACATTTCCTCTCTAAGCAGGGTCTCTGTGGGGTATGAGGAGCCTTGTGCCCACTGTTTCTCATCTCTCTCAACCACATGGGTTCAATGAAAAGCCTGTGGCATTCCACATTCAGGCATGAAATTATATATGTAAAATACACGCAGGTTTAGAATATATGGACTCAACTATGAATTCTTTTTGTAAACTTGTGAATATCAGGATGACAACTACAATTACTCAAAAAAAGAAGAAAAGTGCCAGCATGTCATTTATAGACATCAAAATAACATATTTACCACAATGAAATGTTTTCTCCCCCATAACTGACACGCCTGTGTCTAACTGTGTATGAATGCTGGGTGTATTAAGCTGCTTTTGATTTGAAGTCAAATCTACAGCTCATCCCAGAGCTTGGGACAAACGGATAAGGTCTCTCAGCAGTTTTGCACGTGTCATCCCAGAGCTGTGGAAGAAAGCAGCCCAGCCTGGCCCCAAGTCTGGCTTCCATCTCAAGATGTTCAAAGGATCAAAACAATTACCTCCTCGAGGACATCGGCCAGCTTGCTGAGGATTTCGTCAGGAAGGCTCTGGAATGTGGGAACGCTGGAAAACAAAGCAGAGAGTGATGGTGAACACCTGCATGGCAGCTTGATATAACAAATATGTCTGCATGGAAAATGCAAACGCATTTCTTGATTAAGAATCTACAGATGATGATCGCAGAACTTAAAGTCATCGAAATGTGTTTGATGTCTAGAAAGGAGAAGGTATGTGTCCTAATCAGGGTTTATAGTGCTGTGATGAACACTATAACCAAAAGCAAGTTGGGGAGGAAAGGGTTTACTTGATTTATATTTCCACATGTAGTCCATCACTGAAGGAAGTCAGGGCAGGAACCTGGAGAAAGGAGCTGATGCAGAGGCCATGGAGGGGTGCTGCTTACTGGCTTGCTCACCATGGCTTGCACAATGCGCTTTCTTATAGAACCCAGGACCACTAGCCCAGGAATAGTACCATCCACAATGGGCTGGGCCCTCCTGCATCCATCACTAATTAAGAAAATGCATTATAAACTTGCCTACAGCAAGATTTCTGGAGGCATTTTCTCAATTGAGGCTCCCTTCCCTCGGATGACTCTAACTTGTGTCAAGTTGACAAAAAGCTACCCAGGACAACTGACCTCTTGTCAACTTGACATAAACACATCACTGTTAAACCACAACCTTTCCTTTCTTGTTTATCCCCAAGATCACAAATTAATATAAACATCACAATATAAAACATTTTACAAACTTAAAAAAGTCTCACTCACAGTCTTATAAATTTATTCACTTTAAAAGTTCAGTCTCTTTTTAAAAAAATCCAAAGTCTCTTTTAAAACTGAAAGTCTCTCAAACATGGGCTCCTATAAAATAAAAAATAATTTAAATATTTTCTTATTTCAAGAGGAAAGAACCAAGGTACAGTCACAATCAAATCAAAACAAAACTGAACTCTAACTGTTAAATGTTTGGGATCTAATCATGATCTCTGGACTCTTCACTTCTCTGGTTCCACTCTCTGCACACACACAGCTTGTCTTCTCGCTGCATCTTTTTCCACTCTACTGTGGATGCTGTTGTTAGGGGTCATCCCAAGGTACTGGCATCTCTAACATGCTGGAGTCTGTGGTGTTATATTGTGTACCCCAATATATTGTGTACCCTAAAAAACTTATGTGGGATCAGAGAACAGAACAGCCACTAGATTAGACATAGAGGCCAGAGAGTGGTGTCACACACCCTTAATCCTATCATTCAGGAGACAGAGATCTGTCTGGATCTCTGAGAATTTAAGGCCACACTGGAAACAGCCAGGCAGTGGTGGCCCACACCTTTAATCCTAACACTTGAAATCTCTTGCCTTTAATTCCAGAAAGTAAGATGGCAGGGCAGAAAAGGTATATATGGCTTGAGGAAACAGGAACTCACTCTCTTAGAGCTGAGGATTTCATAGAGGTAAGAAGGTGGCTGGCTTGTTCTATTTCTCTGATCTTTCAGCTTTCACCTCAATATCTGGCTCTTGGTTTTTTGTATTAATAAGATCTTTTAAGATTTGTGTTACAGGGGTATATGGCCTGAGGAAACAGGAACTCACTCTCTTGGGGCTGAGGCTTTCATAGAGGTAAGAATGGCTAGCTTGTTCTGTTTCTCTGATCTTTCAGCTTTCACACCAATATCTGGCTCTGGGACTTTGTATTAATAAGACCCTTTAAGATTCGTGTTACAGGGGTCTTTTGCTGCAGCTGGGCTGCACTTTCACCAATAGCCTCTCCTGGGCTCTCTCCAGGAACTCTACCTCTGACACACAGAACCAAGCCTCAGCTGACCCCATGACCCCTTCATGCCTTCAAAACCAGTACCACCTGGGTGATGCTTACACTACCAAGTTTAGCTGCTAGCACAAGGTACAACCTTGGGTGCCTCTGGAATACAGCTTCTGTGTAATAACCCTGAGGAAACACTTCCCAGAAGACTTCACCCCAATGATTCTGGTCTCTTCTTAATCACAGCTGATTCTTCAGCCCCAGCTGACCAGCATTCACTGTCTAGGAAAGCAAAGGTTTTACTTCAGAGGTTCTGGTTTCTTGTTAACCCCAGCTGATTCATCAGTTCCAGCCGACCAGACACCACAGACTCTTCACACAAATGGCCTGCTAGCATCTTGTTTCCCACTAAAACTTCACAAGCCAGGCCTCTATGGCACTGCTCTCAACATTTCTCTCTATGCTCCTATACAACATCCCACTAAGCTCTCAATACTCAATGACTTTCCTCGCTCAAAGTGCTAAAGACCTTCCACATTCCTCTCAAAAACAACATGGTCAAGTCTGTCGTGACTGTGCCCATTATTTGTACCAATTTCTGTCTTAGTCAGGGTTTCTATTGCTGTGATAAACATGATGACTGAAAGCAAGCTGGGGAGGAAAGGGTTTATTTGACTTATGCTTCCTATCTTAGTCCATCATTGAAGGAAGTCAGTGCAGGAACCTGGAGGCAGGAGCTGCTGCAGAGGCCATGGAGGGGTGCTGCTTACTGGCTTGTTCCTAATAGCTTGCTCAGCCTGCTTTCATATAGAACCCAGGATCTTCAGCCCAGGCACAGCACCACCCACAATGGGTTGGGCCCTCCCCCATGAATAACTAATTAAGAAAATACCCTACAGGTTTGTGATCTAGGTCTTCTTTCTGGAGGCATTTTCTCAGTCAAGGCTCCCTCTTCTCTGATGTTTCAAGCCTGTATCAAGTTGACATAAAACTAGCCACAGTATGTTGCAAATAAAGCTTAGCATTTTGACACTTTAGGTCAATCCACACTTCTGTTTACTTCTGTGACTTTGAGGGCCTGAGCTGTGGTATGTAGACAATCACTCTCTCCCTCTTCAGTCTCCTCTCACCAGATTCCACCAGTTCCACCTCCTTTTCCCAGGTTCTCCTATGTACACCATTTCCTCTGTTCTAGCTCCTACCCACCCTTTAAGATATTTTAATTGATGATTCATTGGGATCTGAAAGTATTGATTCAACAACTGCTGTCCTCTGCCCCACCTCTACTAAGTTAAGATCACCTCCATGATTCTTTTTGGTTTTCTTTAGTACAAAGTCTTGGTGGGTCTAACCTGGGACATACTAGACAGACATTCTTGCTTCTGAGAGATACCCATCCCCTTTGTGCCCTTACTGTAACTGTAATTAGATACAGTTCTTGTGTGTAATGTGTTTTCATTCAAGCAGTAAACACATGCTATCCAGAAGAAATAGGCCCACTACTTGGTCCTTAATTTTTCTGGCTAGCATCTGTGGGCTTCAATAAACCATTTTATTTAAGAAACTCCTTTGATGATAAGGGTTTTGCTTTGAGAAGATGTATTCAGATTAGATAGGCTAAAATAAGACTCACATGGCTATGATGCAAATGTCAGTTCCCTTCATCTCACCCAGTTCTCACTTCTTCCCATGAAACAGCAAGTGAAATTACTGAATGGTGTCAAAAGTAAAAGTGGGGAAAAATTAATTCATACACACACACACACACACACACACACATTTGCTTAGTTTTCTGAGGCAGGGTTTCCTGCTGTATTCCAGGCTGGCCTTGAACTTATGACAATTCCCCTGCCTCAGCATCCCAAATGCTGGCCTTACCAACAGGCACCACCACAGCCAGCCAAAACTTCATTTGTATGTGAACTAAAACTCATTATGGCATATTTCCTTAAAGTCTAATGAGAATGCCAGCTGGGGTTGAGGACTGAAATCCCGTTTGCTAGGTTTCAGTGTTTGAATAACGACTACAAATGGGGGTGTGTACACTCGCATGTCTGATCCCCAACTTACAGCACAACTTCAGGTTGATGAGGGGAATGCATTGAAAGAAGCCTTGGCCTACAGCTTGGAAACAAGCGTGAACTTTCTGCTCTTAATTTGTCACTCTAATTCCCATTACTTAGGGGAAAGCGTATTGATGGATTTCCAGGGTTTATGCAGAGGCACAGCAATTCACCCAGGACCACCTGTTCTGCCAGACTTGCTGCCCTGGTCTGAGCGAGGAAAGTTTTCATTTCCGGAAGGCAGTCAGTTTCAACAGCTGGGAGGGACAGAAGACAACAGAGCAGTGGTCCTCAGCCTGTGGGTTGTGATTCTTTTGGGGGGTTGCATACCAGTTATCCTGCATAGCAGGTATTTACATTATGATTCGTAACAGAAGCAAAGTTAAAATTATGATGCAACAACAAAATAATTTTATGGTTGGGAGTCACCATGACATGGAAACTATGTTAAAGAGTCACATATTAGGAAGGTTGAGAACCAGAGCTCAGATAGAGAAAGCTGGTTCCGTGCATTCTGCAGGGTGGAAAACACACCCCTTCCTTGTTCTTTTGATGAACTCTGTTTCAACTTCTGAGATGTTAGATTAATTGGTGTTTCTGCCACATTGAGTATTTCTGGAAAATACACATTACAACTGAGTTTTGTGATCAGATGTTGTCTTAAAAACTCCTGTTACTTCTATATGACAACTTCTATTTAAATATATGTTCTATGTAAAGCATGCTACATTTTCATGAGAGCTATCATCCATGAGAAAAAATAGTATTCCTTTAATTGTGCAGAACATTAAATGAAATAAAAAATGTTTGGAGTTAGGAGAGCATTTTTAATTTATTATGTTTTATAATTTTATATGTTTCAAAACCTTGGGCTGGGGCTGTAGGTTTAGCTCAGTGGTAAAGCGCTTGTCTAACAAGCGCAAGGCCCTGGTTCTAGTCCCAGCACCAAACAACTGTGCAGCATTTATTAATACAAATGAAGCCTCCTTCATAAGAAGAAACATGAAGAAATGAAAAACAGTGGGAGTAGACAGACAGTTCGGCAGGTATAAACACCTGCTGTGTATGCCTGAGGTCCAGAGCTCAGATCCCAGCACCCACCTCTGTATCCCAGCACC
>CABHPH010133135.1:0-29743 GCA_902168325.1 Peromyscus nudipes | reverse complement strand
CTCTCTTGACAAGGCAGTCATTAATATTCCTTTGTAGACCTTTTCTTCACTTGTTCATGTAGGGCCAGTTGGTGTCTCTTTCATGATTCATGACTCTGTTTAGGTCTCAGAGCCTAGTTCATGGTTCAATCCTGGATGAGCACAGCTGTTAATATGATTGCTTACATCTTCACATACATAAATGGGAATTATTTATGAGCTTTCTTGAGCTGAGTTCAATCTTGACCCTTAGTCTATAACCTGATCTTTACCTCCAATTAAACATCATTGTGGTGGAAAGGATGAAAGGGATAGAATTCAAATAAAGCGAAACTTCTAGGTAGATGGCAACCATCTGCAAGAGGGTGAAACTTGAGTAACACAGAAAATGAAGGAAATAGGCTGGAGAAATGGCTCAGTGGTTAAGAGCACTAGCTGCTCTTTCAGAGGACCTGGGTTTGATTCCCAGCATCCACATAACACCTCACAACTGTCTGTTACTCCAGTCCCAATGGATTCTACACCCTCGTCTGGCTTTGGCAGGCACCAGGCATGCATGTGGTGCACAGACATACATGCAGGCAAAACACCCATACATACAATTTTTTATTTTTTTTAACGAAGGGAATGATGTTCTCACCGATCTTTTAGATTATGAGTTTGATATTCCAGGCTATTCACTAATAACCTCTGGGGTTATGGTTCAGCTGGCTATGGTTGTGCCTCCTAATCTCTTTATATCAAAATTATACTGGAGTAAATGAAGAAGGTGTCCACTTCCTCCTTGCATGGCTCAGTCAGTTGCTCACAACCAGTACTCATCCATGGAACAGCAGCCGAGAAACTCTGATCTTCATCAGAATCCTACATATGTCCTGCCTGAAAGCCTTTTAGACTTGGCCTGTTTTGTGATCAGGACTATATTCAGACATCCCTCGGTATCCTGGGAAACAGGTTTCAGGGATCCCATTGGACACCAAGGTCTGTGCATACCAAAATTCCTTACATAAAATTATATAGTGTCTGCCACAAGAAAATGGCCCACAGAATCAACTAAGCAGGGCTGAGGGGGCTCACAGAGACTGAAGTGACAACCAGGGACACCACATGGGTCTGACCTAGGCCCTCTGCATATATGTTGTGGTTATGTAGCTTGGTCATCCTGTGGGATTCATAACAATGGGAGCAGAGGCTGTCTCTGACTCCTTTGCAGGCTTTTGGAGCCCTTTTCTTCCTACTGGGTTGCCTCATCTCGACTCGATATGAGGAGATGTGCCTAGTCTTACTGCAACTTGATATGCCATGTTTAGTTGGTACCCGGGAGGCCTGCCCTTTTCTGAAGGGAAATGGAGGAGGAGTGGACCTGGGAGAGAGGGGAGATGTGGGGGAAGGGATTGGAAGGAGAAGAGGGAGGGAAAACTGCAGTCAGGATATAATATATGAAGATAATAGGTGAGGAAAGAATACTTTTTTGTAAATAGTATAGTGTCTGAATGCGACCTATGTGCACTCTACCACACACTCTAAATTGTGCAGGTTATTCACAATGTTGAATACAATGTAAATACTCTTTATTGTCTGTAGATCTTCAGTATAGAGAATAGTTGTGAAAATATCTTGTCTGTAGTTGATTAAATCCCCCAATGTAGACAGCCCAGATATCAAGGTTCCTTTACAGCTGTATGTTAGCCCCAGCCTGCTCTGCATTTGGCGGGTGAACTGAACACCAGGCAGAAAGCCTGCATGGACACCAACCTGTCATTCCTGGAGAAAAACAAGCCAAAGCCCACTGCTTCTCACGACCATGGTGGATGTACTTTCACTTTCCACAGGGAGGAGCCGTCCCTCGGCAGAATGGGAGGGGCTGTTCTTCCTGCCCATGCTCTACCGTTTCTATCTACAGAGTTTCCCAATTTGTGTTGTGTTCTTTTCTATTTTGGTTGTTTTTGTAGGCTGATTGTAATATTTTTGTGGGTTGTAGATTAAGAAAAGGAGAAAAATTTTGAGAAAGAGCATTCAAAGTACATGCCTTACCCATATTAGGTCAGCCGTGCCATTTTTATGTGTGGGATAGAACATTGTCACCCTTTAATAAGATTAGTAACTGAATATGATATTAGTCACAATATGAAATAATGTTCCCTTTTAAATGTGATGATCATTCTGATTTATTTCCCCATCTGCAAGATGAGAATGATAATTATCCCTTTGAAAATATCATATGGTCAAATTAGTTAATGTTGGACAAGCATTTCAGAATGAAGATACCTAATAATTTATTAGTGGCTCTGCTGGCATGCAATTTGAGAATGAAGTCTGCCTTTGAGGAATTGGCACTTGTGTTAATTCTTGTTTTCTTTAAATTCCACGGAGCTCACAAATGTCTTCTCTGCTCTGGGTGCCAGCCTTGCCTGACTGCGGCACATGGTCCCGCAGCCTTTGCCCAAAGCAGACTTGTTTGATCGCGGCCTGAGAGGGAAACGGAGCAGATAACCCATCCATATGCTTTTTTGAATCCACTCATTCCCTTTGCAATTAAAAGAGTTGTTTTATTTGTGAGGAAAGGAGAAATCTTGCAGCATTTCCTTTTCTGCTCTGTGTCTTTCAGGAGCCATAGATCCATCCCTTAGAAAGAATAATCCTAGCTATGTCTTGAGTGAGAGACAAGAATGAACTTTCATCCTCTCCTATTCCCTTCTGTGGTAGATTGACCATGAAGCACTTCCTAATTCAGAAAGTGTAGTGTTTTCTGTATTCACAAAGGCATCCATGGAGACCCTAATAAATAATGCACAGTGATAGTGCCACTCACTGAATACCTTACGCTGGAAACTTCTCCCAGCTCATCTCCATACAGTGAACCTGAAAAGGACTCTTAGAATGGAAAGGGCTGTAGCAGGCACAAAGTCACATACCTGTGTAAATTCAATGTTGGGATTTGAGCTGGGCAGTCGTGGCCCACACCTTTGATCCCAGCACTTGGGAGGCAGAGGCAGGTGGATCTCTGTGAAGTCGAGGCCAGCCTGGTCCATAAATAGAGTTCCAGGACAACCAGAGCTACACAGAGAAACCCTGTCTGGAAAAACAAACAACTACCACCCACAAAAATGTTGGGATTTGAACCTCTGTCTATCTGGGCCTTTACTTTTCTATTTAACATATTTTATGAACCCAAAGTATTATATTTATTGATGTTTTATTTCTATACATTTTGATAAAACTGAGGAACCAAGGTAAGAAAAATATCAAAATATTCAATGTGATGTTTTTAGTGACTCTGTGATAAATTTCAGTCAAGTGAAAGCCATAGATTCATAGAATGAAATTCCTACTTGTCAAAGAAATAAAATCTAAAAATTTTACTTTTCACCCTGTAAATTTGTATATACAAACTCCAATATTGGCAATGAAGGAGTACTTCCTTTGTCTGGTTTTCAGTTAGTTGGAATTTCTTCAGTTTTAGTTGGGCATGTCGATAAAAAGACTCCCTGTACTTCCAGGGAAAGCAAAGGAAGCATGGGTGGGTAGGGGGGCGAACCCAGGAAGGCAAGAGAGGGTTTGTGGAGGGTGGACACACAGCAAAGCCAGGTAGATGCATGTGTGGGAATGTCAGAGTGAAGCCCTTTTATGTGTACGTTGATAACAATAATTAGGAAAAAGGAAACGCTTCCGAGCCAGCTCACAGGCAGAGGAAATGAAAAGCATGGTAGCCTACCCACTCCTAATGTTCAACAACAATGGAAGTGGGGGGAGAGTGGGCTCCCCAGCATGAAAAGAGCTTGGCTTACTAGAAAGTAAACAACTGCTTTGCTTCTCTAAGACCGTGCACCCCCAAAGCCTTGAGCCTTGCCTCTGGGAGGATATGCCCAGATGGCACCGAGCCTCGACTGCCTGAGGAGAAAAAGCATTTAGGGGCCACACTGACGCTCACATTTGAAATATTTATTTAAGAGAGAGCAGTCACCGATGGGAATGGTTCTAACTAAAATGCTTGCTCCAATACAAAAAAAATACAAAAACATCTCTTCAAATCAATATTCTCCATATAAAGTCACTTGGTTGGGCTTTGGGACTTCATTTTCCATTGCCAAGTAAAAACTCTTTGTTGTTTTAAATTTGAAAATAGAACTTTGTAGAGCCCAGGGATTAAATGGGAAAAATTGGTTTAAATTATGTGAATTTCAGGAATATCACTTTATGTTTATTTGTACAGTTGCTGCTGAAGGGGAATTTTTTGTTTAAAATTTGAGTGTGTTTATATAAAGCAAACGATAAAGTAAGCGTTTGCATGGTATAAGACTACTTTTTCTCATATTTACTGACAGAGACTTACGGGACATTTAGCAATAGCTAAAGTTTCCCGTTTTACCTGTAACGCCTGAGTATAAATAATTTCCTTAGCATATATCTCCTTCTCTTGGACGTTTTCTTGTCTCTTAAGCTCTTCTTTGCCCTGTTTTAAATCCTGCATTAGTTCAGGAAATAGCCAGTAGGCGGCGCTGCTGGCTCGCTTTTTAGAAAGTCGCTGGCACCTTGATTTCAGCGCCTTTGAAAACATGGAAATTATTTTAGTTTAGTCAAAGCAATCAGAGTGAGAAAATTGGCTGAAATACTTCGAAGTTGTTCTTTCGTGTCTTTTTCTACCTCGACCCCAAAACCATGAATAAAGCTAGGCTACTGCTTTTTCTTCACGTGTCTGAGGAGCCCTTAACTGACCCACAGTAAGGATGACTATGGGAGGTTAAGGCAACCGAGTGTGATTATCTAATTTTTCCATCAGCTTGAGGTTCTTATGTGAAAGTTCTATTCATGGAGAGCCAGAAAAAGGGGAAAATAAAAACCTGTTTACACTTTCGCTTTCCAACTGGCCTTGCCAGTTATCCCCTGACCTGGTGTAAAGGGCTGGGAGGGGCTGTGGAGAGGTTTGAAGGGAGCAGCGCAAGGCGGGGGCATGATTTTGCAGATTCAAAAGCATTCTCCCAGGGTGCAAATGTGTCTTCACACCTTCTGGCCATGTTATGAAGCGATCCAAAGAGAACTTTCCGTCCCTGCCAGTGGCTCCATTCTTTGAGATGAACTATTGACAGTCCCTCTGTGTTTTATAAACTGCCAGATAAAAACCGTTGCAAACTGAATTAGCTAGCCCACACGCTGCGAAGACCTCTTCCAAAGAAAAAGCTCCATCTAAGCATTTCTTACTAAGAAGTGCTGAAACCTCTCCCACTCGTGTCCTGCAGAATTCTCCCACCCGCCAGACACCCGGGAAGATGTGCAAGTTGTTTAAGATGTTAGGCAGACACAGACATTACCCAAGCGATGGTGCTTGACATGTCTTTTTGAGTGTGTCGGTCTGTGCCCGAAAGCAGCTGATAGATCCCGGGGCATCTGAGCTCTGCTTCGCGTGGTTTTTCCTCACCGACCTGGCACCGAGTACTAGCTGTCCTTCATAGCTGGTAGGTGCCACTTTTGGCTGGCCTTGTAGCTGGCTGTAGCCGTCTGTCCTTCCACGGGAAGAAAAATGTGTCCATTAGCTAACGGCTGTGTGCTCGGAGAAGCTTCTGCCCCTTGGCCTGGGGCTGCAAGAGCGTATCAATCCGTCTCTTAGATGAGGCCTCCAAGGAGCAAGGGAAAATTGTATAATCCTGAACTGTAAACATGGGGACCAGTGGTTGAGGTTTTGGAGCTGAACAACATTTGAAAATGTCTATTTGAGTATCTAAAGTAAACCTTTATTTTCAAAAGAAGGGGAGGTGGGGAAACACTCTGGGTGGCCTTAGGGAGGTCGGCTCACCTTTTTGCCTTTATTTTCCTTTACTCAAACAGTGGGGGTGGGGGCAGCAAAATAAAACCTTGCTGACTTTTCGTAGGTGAATCAGTTTAATTTTGGTTTTCAGCCAAAGGCCAGCCGGCTAACTGAATGTTCAGCCAGGTTCTTCTCACACCCCCTCACACCTTATATGTGTGTCCCACACCTTCTCTCTGAGCTCTGTTCACCATCCACGCCCTGACGTGTTGAAGCTTTCCCTGGGTCCTTTCCTTGCTCTTCTGACTTTTCTTCTATCTACTGACTGAGGAACAGAGAGATGAGGTGTTTCAGCCCATCCCAGTCCAGCCAGCCAGTTTCCAGCTCAGAGGACAATTACAGAGGTGTGGATGGATGTGGATGCAGAACGGCAAGCAGCAGGGGTGTGTACGTGCGTGCTTGAGTGTGTGGTGTGTGTGTGCCTGTGTGTGTGTGGGTGGGTGGGTGCATGCTCCAGTGTGTGATGTGTGTGCCTCTGTGTGTGTGTATGTGTGTGTGTACCTGTGTGTGTGTGCCTCTGTGTGTGGGTGCGTGCTCCAGTGTGTGATGTGTGTGCCTCTGTGTGTGTGTGTGTGTGTGTGTGTGTGTGTGTGTGTTAGCAGTTGGATTTCTTTATCCAGTGTGTTGCTGTGGGCACCTTCCTCAGCTGTGGAGCTGAAGGAATTCCTTAGGAAAGAAGACGAGTTAACTCTCCAGAGCTAAAGAGAAGATTGCTGGGGCCTTGACGGGAAGATGTGTTTAGAGTTGACTTCTCTCACTCACCTTGATATCTGCTCATCTTGAATTCCTTTTTTCAAAGATGCATTTGTGTTCATCAACCCCATCCTCCTGTGTTTCCCCTTCCAACACTAGCTTGCATATCTTCTCTGGAGGAACAGTTCAGTTTCTCTGGATTCATGCCTTTTCTGTTTTAATATGAGGCCATGTTTCAGGATTTGACTCTTGTGCGATCTTAGAGTGCGGCTCAAAGTCCTGGAAACGCCAGTCCATGAGGACAAGGTGGGAAAGATGGGAGCTTTGCTTCTGTGCAGAGCAGGAGACCAGAAATAATCACGACCGAGGATGTAATTGTTCTGCACTGGGGCCTTCTTGGTAGTAAGGCCTGTTGTGTTTTCATGTATGTTTGGGGGAGGCTGCGACCCTTGGAAATGAGCAGTGAACTCTAATAAAATAGCTAAGAGATGCTGTCTGTGAACTGCACTCCCCTAAAATAAGTCAGACATGATCTAGATAGGGGCCTGGTGGCCGACTCAATGTTCCTTCAAAGAGTGCGGCACCACGCTGGCCCTGAGCTGGCTTGTTAGAAATGTGCCGTGCCAATCTTAGTTCTCAATGGCACGTGGTTTCCACTTTCTTTTTGTAAATATAGGTTAATCTCACAAACAAAGGGTTAGTTAGGTTTGATGTTTGCAAAAAGAAATTTTAAAGAATAGCCTCTCTTCATAAAGTAATGTCTTGGAGGAAAATACATGAAGCAAAGTGAAGGGAAGAAGTGTGGGATGTTTTGGGAAAGCCGAAAGAGCAGCTATTGGTAATGGGAGGAACTGTTGGATACTAAGCAAGCATGTGACTGTCCACTAACAAAGGACAAGCTTGGCCTAAGGCCCTCCCATAAGACAGTATGTGACAGATCTGAGTACCTGGCTTTGGCGTTGAAAAATGCCATGGTAGAAAAATCAACATGAAAGTTGGCATATTCTTCTCATGTACAAGTTGGGAAAATGTAACTCAAGAACAGAAAGATGTATTGCCATTTTTGAGAGTTAATCTTTAAGCACAAACTGGAAGAGAATGTAGTGGTCAAAGGCAGGACAATCTGAACAAAAATGAAATGAATAACCCGGTGATAGTCAAAGTGTGCCTTTGTCTACACCCCTGAGTTTGAGTGGAATACATTGAAAGCAAGAAGACACAAGTTTCTCGGTAGAAAATGTCTCAAAGGAGGTGGAACACCCCCTTGCAACATTTTAGGTAACTCCCTACCAAGGCTATACAGCAGGGAATGGGGACAGGAGTGACTTCCCAGTGAAGGAACAGGACACAGCCTCTGCTGTCATGACCAACAGCAGAGCTGCAGTAAGTCCTCCTGGTAGCAGGTATGATATGGTATGTGTGACATGATAAGAATGCACTCCCTCTTATGACTCCCTACTCACGACCCCAGTCCAATCATGAGAAAAACATGACCCCAAAATCAACAGGTAAAGGCATCATACACAATTTGGCCAGGACTTCTCAAAGCTCTCAGGGTCACCCAGAACAAGGAACTGTTACAGACTTGGAAGACCCAATGACGGGATGTAATATGTTCTCCTGGGACAGACTTGGAAGACCCAATGACGGGATGTAATATGTTCTCCTGGGACAGGAAAAGGATGTTAGGTAAAAGCTAAAGAAACCTGACTACGGTACGGACTTGAGATAGTAATAATACATGCATATAAGTTGAAACAAATGACAGAATAATGTAAGACATACCCCGAGATTTGACGTGAATTGTGTAAGAAGACATTCACCTGTCTTCAACTGTTTTGTAAAACAAACGCTGACATAGACAAAATGGCCTTTTCCAAAGCAATCCTTGTGGTCGTGTGTTAGTGCTACACCTTAATGGAATTCTTTTTTCCAAATTCTTGGCTGATTGACATGACTTTAAATTAGAGAGAGGGGAAAATGCCTCTCCCAGTTGGAGCCATGACTGGCATGGCTGCGCACAGACTCAGTATTCTGTTGGGTGGAAAGTATTTATCCTAGACAGAGGCACTTCCCATTGTAAGGATTGTGATGACTACTTATGGAGAAGAGTACTCCAAGTGGCGGTCATGAGGAGCCAGTTTAACATTTATTCAAGAACTATATGATTTTCAGTGCATCACTTCTAAATAATATCCAAATATTCCCTCCATCTCAGGGCTGACACAATGGCTACTCCATAAAATGGAGTTATTGGAGCCTGCCTTAAAATGGAATTGTATTTTCTTGCGTTAGTAAACACTGTGCTCCAAAAGAAAGTAAAATATATTTCTACTGATATGAAAACTGACCTCTTTATCCAGAATCAACAGCCCACATGAGGTGAAAAATTATCATGGATATTGTGAAATGAACTGAGGTAATCTGAGGAGTCATTCTTTCATAATTATCTATAGAACGTTGTGGTTGTGAAACTTTCAGAATCTTACAGATCCTCGTGTATGCCAAACCTCTATAGAATAAGAGACTAGGGGAGAGCCATCTGTGGGAGCCCAGGGCTCCTCATCTCCTCCACTATTTTCTGTCTGTTCATTGTCGACCAAAGATACTGTCCCTTAGTATTCAGCTACAAATTTGGAAATGTTTTTCGCCTGTCCAAATTTATGAAACACATGGTCTGGGCTTCATCATCAGAAATTCTTGTATGATCCCTGGGTCTTCGATAAACCAGTGAGTCCTCTGACTTCCTGTCATCTGCAAACACTCTAGTTGTTTTACAAAATGAAATCCCAGGAGTTGAATGTGCACCAAATTTGTGACTGTGTGGCTGACCAGTGACATCTGAGACTGTCACACTATGACTCGTGATGGATATTTCACTTTCCTCTCTAAAATGACGGCTGTCACAATTCAGTTACAAGCAGTATGACCTCGCATTTCCTTTTAACCCAGTAAATAGTTCCTGTCTTATTCTTTGAAGGAACATTTTAGTTATTTTGAAGGGATCGAGAGTGAGTGAGTGAGTGAGTGAGTGAGTGAGTGAGTGAGTGAGTGTGTGAGTGCCTTGTACAATTATTGTGCATTGTATCTGTCCTGGAGATAAAATAATATCCTCAAAGATTCTGCTTCTGTCTCTTAAACACTTGCAATAATTTAAGTTCTTAACTAGAACACACTTGAATTTTCCCATGTTTGATCATTGAAAAGGCAAAATTTAATCCCATCGAGTGCAATCAAAGAATTTTTCACAGTAGCAATTAAAAACATGAAACCAGAATTTGAATGACATAAAATCAAACAGCTGCTAAGTTGTATTTTTAATCTTCATTCAAATCAAATGGCAAATAAATTTTTCATTAGGAATTTTACTTTTCTTCTTTAACATCAGTGGGTTGAAAAATGGTCTGAGTAATTTAAAAGGCTCCTTAAACCAACTGGTATATTTTGAAATGGATTAAAAGCTTATTTCAAAGTGAATCACTTTTGTATTTCTGTAGGACACAGAAGGCAGGCAGAGCTCTTTGGAGGAGGACTGACTGGTTAGCTTACTTTGGCATGAGGGGACTTCCAACCTGCCCAAGCTGTTGAACTAAGGAAACCAAACCCTGTTCTGCTGGGCTTGCTGTCCTCACCGGTCTCCATGTGTGGCAGCTACAATCAGAGAACGGGAAAACCACACATGAAGCAAGGGTCTTTCTGCTCACTTCTTCCCATCTCCACACTCTGTGAGAAGGGCTATTTCTTTCTCTTTTTCCATTTTCATGCGTTTGTGTAGTGTGTATCCATGTTTGCCTGTGGGCACACGATTGTGTAGACAGCAGTACATGTGGGTTCATGTGGAAGCCCGACGTTAATGGCCAGAGTCATCTTCCATCGCTCATCCACCACATTCATTGAGAGAGTTTTTCACTCAAACCCAGAGCTCAGAGCCCTGCCAGCCAGTTTGCTCTGGGGATCTCTTTTCTTTGTCTTGCCTTCCCATCTACCATTTGTGTGGGTTCTGGAGATCCAAACTCCGGTCATCGTGTTGTGAGGGAAGCCCCTTAACTGCTGAGCCATTTCCCTAGTGATGGCCATTTTGAAGTATGCTGACATCCTCATGCATTTATGATAAAGAAAGCAAGCTGCAGCATAGGGTGGCTGTATTAGCCAAATGGTATGTCTGTCACTACACACACACACCACATCACACACACACACACACACACACACACTTTCATTGTTTCCTCTTTGACCTTTAGGCATAGGAGTAGAGGGAAATTAGTTCCAAGGCATCAGAGCTCTGGATTTTAAAAAATATTCAAACACGTTTTAAAACGAGAATGATCCCGGTCTTTATCCTGTGATTCTAAAGCCTCTTCGCTTCCTGGTGTTTCTTTCTTTTCTCTAAAAATAGGATTGAATTTTCTGGCCTTGAGTTCTAAAGACTTTAGTTTTAGGATGCTGTTTCTTTTCACAAAACTTGTCTCCTGACTCTATGCTCAACAGGTTCTTCTGACACATTAAAAATCAGCCTTTTGACCCGAGTTTTAATTTTTAAGGTGCATCTTATCTTTTTACCTTTTTCTTGTTGGAGGTGAGGGTTGGTTAGAGGCTTCTATCTTGTGCCAGGTGGAATTCCTATAAAGTGATTTAAATGGTAAGTCAGTCTAGGGGCAGAGACCTCAGTCCACCAGTTATAATCTACTGAATAATAGGGGAATGTTTTGACTGGTAAAATATATTTTCTCAGGGTTGAGTAGGACAAAGGCTGTGACTTATTCATTGTGGAAACCAAATAATGGTAGTTTATCAAGACATAGGAAAGTCACTGATAATATTTTTTTTAGAAAATTAAAAAATCAAAATGCCAGAGAACCACCCTTTAACGGCCTTGCCTATAATCCCTGTACATGAAGGAAATAAAATGTTGGACGAAAACAGGTGACAAGACCTTGTATTTCACTGACCTTCCCACTCATGCTCACAGTGTGTCTTCTGAAGCTTAATGGAACAGAGTAAGCCATGCTCTATAAACAGTGAAGTAGTATCCACATGTGAAGTATTATTGTTATTACTAAATTATAGGTTGTGTTACATGAAGGAAGATGGTACGAAAAGAATCATTCTTGTGGGAGAGCTACATTTTATAGCTTATTTGCAAAAGTTCCCTACACAGACCAAAGGTCCATTATTACACAAAGCAGTTTAAACTCTCCCAAAATAACTGCCAATGTTCTTTTAATTGTTCCTAGCAAGTCACACATATTTAGAAGTTGTATGACTCTTCTTACAAATGGCACTTGAGTGAAAGGAAAATAGAGACCTGTGTACCAACACATTTTTTAAAATTAGGCCATCTAACAGTTATTTATGGGAAGTTTGTGTTGGGATGCCAGGCATCCACAATTGGCACCAAGGCACAGGGGCAATTTTGTGAGTTCTTTACATTGTTTCCAAGGGACAATAGGAGAAGGCATTGCTTTTCATGGTGGAGCTGGTAATGAGAACAGCTTTGATCTCATGTCACCTGTTATAAGACACAAGTGGACACTGGAAAGCAAGTTTAGAGACACCTTCACAGACTTTTCTTTTCCCCCCTGCATTTCTGGGTTTCTGGAACACAGTGTTCATGGTTTGCCATCTCCTGTGCTGTGACTATCAAATTATCCTTATATTGCTTAGTCCTTACTACTTTGGATGATAGTGGTGGTGGTGGTGGTGGTGGTGGTGATTTTGCTTGCATGTGTGTATGTGTGAGTGGTGTGTGTATGTGTGTGGTATATTCGCACTTGTGTGTGAGGCAAGAGGAAGATATCCAGTGCCCTTCTCTATTGCTAACAACTTTATTCCCTTGAGACGGGGTCTCTCTCTAAAGCAGGAGCCAGGAGGGCAGCCAGCAAGCTTTAGGAATCCTCCTGTCTCCGCCCCCACCCCCACTCCCAGAGCTGAGGTTACAAGCACCTGCAGCCATGCCCAGCTTGTTTGCATAGGTGCTGAGATTCTAACTCCTCATGCTTAAGCACAAGTGCTCTTCCCCAAGAAGCCGTCTTGCCTGCTCCCTCGGTACGTTATCATTTCGAGATGTGTATTCCTTCCAGTACAGTAGCCGGTGGTCACAGGAGGCTGTTGAGCACTTGCAATGTGGCAATGGAAGTTGAGATGCATGCGTGATCAATGTTAAATACACACTAGATTTTAAAACGTTGGTATAAAAACAGTAGAACATAGACTGATGGTTTTAAATTGATTCTCTAAGGAAATCATTGTGTCCTTAGCATTATTGAAATATATTATTTTTGTTTTTTTACTTTTTTGAATGGGGCTACTAGAAAAATTTAAATCACATGTATGGTTTTTGTTACGTTTCCATTAAGCAGCACTCGACTAGACGGTAGATTGTTTTTCCTTATCCTCATAAGAATGAGAAATGAGGGGAAATAGTGGGAAAAGAACTTCAGAGTTTATGAAACTTTGATACAAGGTAGAGACTAGATCAATTATGCTTGTCCAAAGACAAGGACATACCACACTAGCACAGTGATCCAGAGTGTGCCTACTAAAGTCCCAGGATGTGCTCTTCCTGAAGCAACCAGAATGCATAGGCTGGGATGAAACTTACACCTTTAACTGTCCCAAAGAGACAGGTCGCTCTCTCATGAAGCCACTCTGTGGACTCTCAAGTGACTGCACCCAACCTGTGCAATCATGACAGACTCTTCCGTGTCACCAAAGAACGACCCTTTCATCTTGCAGTGCGAATGCAATGCAGCATTAATGCCGGCAACTGAAAACCTCCAAACTAACCCCTGGTGGCTTAAGGTTTTCGTAAAGATGCCGTTTGCCTGTCAAAATACGACGGATTGCAATATCTGCCTTGGTATCTTCTCGCAATCCCATCCCATCTCTGGAAACGTGTCCATTACCATTAGGATATTCTGGGCAGCTGGGCTGGTTCACGTAAGTGGGGACAAGACTTGCCAATATGTTATCAATGTCTTGAGCCTAAAAATACATGTTTGGATGTTCAGCGGTGAAGATTTGTGTCTAATCACCCCCTTTCCACTTCCCTTTTGATGAAAATCATCAAAATGTGAGATGAAAGGATCTAATGGGTTGTCTGAATGTTTTCCCCAGCCCTGTTGGAAATGATTGAGGCATTGGCTTTTCAACATTTCCTCTGAGAAAGCAATTCCAAAGGTTGGTGTCAACTTACAGCTTAGTAATGGACTAATACACATTATCCTGTATGCAACTTGAAATTACAGCCTGCCAGCTGTGATTCTGGAAGTTTGGAATAGGTTCCTTCCCAAGATTCTAAACAGAAATGGCTTTGACTGTTGCGGGCATGAGTCTGTCTAACCCTTCGAAGGACGGCGTGAATGCAGTAACATTTCTATTGATTTTAACATTCAGCTCTCTGGAAAATAGAAAATAGCCAAAATTTGACAGGCACTTTGCAAAATGATCTGACCCTTCGGAGATGCAGAGTGAGAGCCTTGTTCTCCGGTGACATTTGTGCTTGAACTTGGAACAAACCTGCCTTGTTTCTCTCCTGTGCCTGTTTCATTTTATGGAGTAGAATTACATTTTACTGGATTTGAACTAATGCTTTAAGTGTGGTTTTATCTTTTTTAGTTTTTATTCTTATCATTTAAATATTTACACTGAAAGCCCATAAAAGGAGATTACAAACTTCCAAGGAAGTGATTTAATGTTATATACATTCTAAAATTCCAAATTCAAAGCAGGAGGCATCCTGCACGTACTTAACTGCTGGAGATAACGCCCAGGGTTGGGATGGGTGTGGAAGAGGGGCTCCCTGCATCACTGCTATGGGAAATAAGTTTATCAGCATATTGCCAGAAAGCATCTTTGGTAACACTTACCATCATAGACATTCAGACTCCCTATATGCTGAGCAACCTGTCTGTATGAATCATCCATCCCCATATGAACTAAAACAGATGAATAAAGAACCAAGTACGAGAATGCTCCTTAGAATGCTCCTTATAGCACACATATGACATCACAAAATACTATGAGTGGGACACAAGCTACTTAGATTAAGGCGTAACTATAAAATGAAATGTCAGTTTGTGGCAGATTTTCAGGGAAAACACACAACAGATTGCTAAATAAAAAGGCTACCAAATACCTAAGAGTGTTATTTGGTATATTTTTTAATCAAATGTTATCTACTTGATGCGTATGCCTAGAAATAACTCAAATGATTGCATCAATATTAAAGATGATTATTTCTGAATGTTAAAAAGTGTAAGAATTTTAGGGGCTAGAGAGATGGCTCAAAGTTAAGGTTAACCACTGCTTTGCAGAGGACCTGAGTTAGGTTCCCAACACCAACAAGGTGGCTCACAACTGTCTGTAACTTTAGTTCCAGAAGATGCAGCATCCTCTCCTCACCTCCAAAGGCACCAGATACACATACATGTAGGCAAAACACTCATGAAGTAAAAACAAATAAATTCAAAGTGTAAGGATTTTGATTTTTGCATTTATATCTACTCCTTGTCACTATTTGAGAAGGTATGAGACCTTTCCCTTCATGGCCAGTTTGCCTATTGGAAAACTATTTCACAACTTTTGATAACTCTTTGAGAATCATTCAAGTTATCTTTATTCCTCTGGACATGGATAGATAGACAGATGCACGTAACCTTGAACTGAGACTACCATTCAAGCAAAGAGAGTGAAGGAATGACATCATGTGTAAACCAACCCTGTGTCTGCCCAGACAGTCCCTTCCAAGCTCCACTGTTGACTTTTTTCTCTCATAATCATAATGACCATAAACTTAGCTTCCCTGAGAGTCTTTTTCAACACAGATACTACTTGTGACCATTGCCATATCATAGTATCTTCAATATACTCTTCAATCCCTACCCAGAATGGATGTGGACAGTACTCTTATCCATTGAGTCACATTGAAATTGTGATCCACATTTTAAACAGTCATATAACTAGATATTTAATATTTAACAACAGCATGAATTTTTTGTAAACACATTTCAACAAAATACTTCATGAGCAAAGAATTCTGTCATTCAATAGGTGTGCTTAACTGTTAATTTTCCAAGAGACTTTCCCCAGGCTAAGAGGGGAGAAAGATATTCTTTTCTTTTTAATTGGCACCACGGAAGTCATGAAGATATTTCATATAAATTATATGACTCAGTGCCCTTAGGCGTTCTTTTTCAGCCTTCAAAAAACTTGTCCAGTATTCTACGGGGACAGTAAAGCCACACAGTGAAGGTGAGATATAATAACAGTCACAAGAGAGTAAATCTGCACACTGAAAGAGAGTCACAAAGAGAGAGAGAGCTCTCAGAGACAGTATCCTGGTGGAGGAGGCACTTGTCATGATCTGAAATGTGTTCTTAGGTTAACTGCAAAACTGCACATGAATGATGATCAGTAAATACTGCTATATCAGTAAACTTACTGAATTCAGTAATTGTTCTATGGTCGTGTAGTATATCCCTTTAGTCAGGAAACACATAAAGTGTTAAAGAGCCTGGGAAGAGTCAGAACACAAATGACAGATACGGCAATATATATTGAGAAGTCTGGGCCAAGGGCTTTGTTTGCAGTGTGACTATTCATTTGAAATCCTTTCCCAATAGAAATGGTTTGGCTTGTTGTTAAGGGCAACTCTCCGATAAGAGGTGACAGAGGGTAGCTCTCCTTACCTTCTGAAGACAGGGCCAATGCCAGCTTCCTTTTCGTTTCCCTCATGTGGTCTATTGCAGCTATTTGTTGACTTCAGTAAACCACCACATAATTTCACACAAGCCAGGATGGAGGGCAGTGGCGGCGTCTGCTACAGACCCGTGTCCTGAAATAGCAGGAGGCTGTGTTGTGGTGTGGGGAGGAACCTGAGCTGGCCAGCCACACTGGGCCTTGTGGGTTCAGCACTTTGCTATCAGACCCTGCCTTGTGGGATAAAGAGCCAGTGCAGGGACAGAGAGCTGAGAGGCTGGCTTCTCGACAAAGCCTTCTGCCCCAGTGTCTTCTCCCCAGGAAAGCACACGTGCGTCTTTGAACACTGTGCTGGTGGAAGTTGAGTTATTCTGCCATTATTGCTGTGATACATTGCATCTCCATCTACATGATGCTGAGTCTGTATTCTTATGGTCCAGATCACCTCCTCTAGCACTCTCACAAGATGGCTCAGACCCACACTTTTAAAAGCTGCTGTTCAAATAATGTGTTTTCCAAGGCTGTGTATATTCAGGCTCAGTGAGAACTCTGGTGTGAATGCAGCCAAAGAAATCACCCTGCATCTGAGCCTGTGGAGCCAGGACCTTCCAAATACTACAGTCTGACTGTGGTGGGCTGGGAACTATCATTAGCCTGTTCTCCTTACCATGTCTACTGTTACCTGGGCTGTATAGAATATGCTGATGTCCTATCCTAGAATCCTGGACAATAGCACACAGCGGTGCAGACTTCAGAGTTGGACCCATCAGGCTCTCACAGCAAGACCCTCCCCCTTACTGAACATCTATATGGACTGTAGGAAGTGAATGAGCCTTGCTAAGCCTCATTTGAGTGTTTGTCAAATGGAAATATTGATAGTTCTCAGCTCCTAGTAGGTTGAGAAGACGAAGGCAGCAGATCATGCATACAAGCATGCTGCATAAAGGCACTTATTGATGCTGCCCTGTGCCATCTATGCATGATCACATTTGGGGAATGACTTCACCTTTCCCCCTCTAAGCATAGTGATGCTCCATTTAACTGGTCCAACAGTATTTAGGGATACTTCTCTGGAGATGAGAGTCTTACAGCGGGATGTGGGCAAGATGTTCTTTGAGAAGTTGTGATGTACTCAGCAACCACAGAATGATAGTTATCTGGGTTTTTCCTTAAGGGTATGGTTTTCCTTTTCTTCATCTGTGTATTCTGCATATCCATCCTTTTCTGCTCTACACTCCCAATGTACCAGGTCTAGAAAGTTCCTATGCCTGCCTTCCTTCTTGAGCTCTTGACTCAAAGCCTGGCTTAGAGTCACCTGTGGACTTTCCTCATAAGGAAAGCAGGAGAAATTACTTCCAGAGCACCTTTTGCATTTGAACTTTTGAATAAAACAGCACACTTTAGTTTCTCAACTTATCTCACCTAACCGGCTATAAATTTCTGGAAGATGAATATTGTCCCAGTAATCCCAGCTTCTGCACAAGGCCCTGGAGACAGATGTGCTCTCAGTAACCTGTATGGGTTGCAATTTTTAAAGGAATCATAAACATGCAGAAAAATACTCGATGTGTGTGTGTGTGTGTGTGTGTGTGTGTGTGTGTGTGTGCCCAGAGACTACAGAAGGCTCTAGGAGTTAGAGAGACACTTATATCATAGACAAAGAAACAGATGGTTAGAACAGGTGGAGGGAAGAAGTAGCTGAGAAGGCAGACTTTGGAATTTGGGGTCGAATTTGATGGATGGCAAAAATCAGCAGAAACAAGGATCCATACATAACTTAGACGTATGGCTTGGAATTTTTTCAGCATGAACACATCCTTATAACCAGCCTCTAGATAAGGAAAGTATCAGGAAAATCCAAAATCCCTCTTTAGTTTTTATTTACCCCTGAGAATAACCATTTTCCTGTCCTTTAGCTTCACAAATTAGTTTAGACTGCTATTGAACTTCCTGGAAATTTAACCCAACCCTGCACATTCTTTTGTTTCTGGGATATTTCATTTAATATTATGTCTGAGATTCATTCATGTTCTGTATGCTTGGAGTTCTATTTTATGAGCAGATCATATGCAACTATATGGATATATCATCCATTCTTCTGCTAATTGACGTTGGGAAGCAAAAAGAGTGTGAACTGAATTGAATACTACTGTCTGGTTATTAAGAAAGAATTCCCCACTCATCCCGAAATGGAATGTTGCCATCAAATCCCTCCCAGCTCAAGAAACCCTGAGGAAGAGCAGGCAGAAAGAGTGTAAGAGGCAGAAGGGATGGAGAACACCAAAAAATCCAAGGCCCTCTACATCAGCATGATCAAAGCTCCTATGAATCCATAGAGACTAATCTAGCATGCACAGGATCTGCAGAGGTCTACACCAAGTCCTCTGCATATATATTATGACTTCCAGTTTAGTGTTTTTATGAGATTCATGAGAGTACAAACAAGTAGGTCTCTGATTTTTGTTCCTTTTCTTGGGCTCTTTTCTTCCTGTTCATTTGTTTTGTCCAATTCCAATGAATTACTTTTTTGTTTTATCATATTGTATTATATTATATTATATTATATTATATTATATTATATTATATTATATTATATTATATTATATTATATTATTCCTTAGAAGCCTGTTCTTTTCTAATGAGAGGCAGAAAAAGAGTGGACCCAGATGGGAGAGAAGGTGGGGAGAAATTGGGAGGAGTAGAGGAAGGGGAAGTGGTAATCAGGATATATTATGTGAGAAAAAATCCATTTCAATGAAAGGGGGGAAAAGGATCCCAAGAAAAAGGTGACAGAAAAGATAGTCGAACTTGTGTCCACCAAAAACCCAGCTCTGACTCTTCACCCTTTGAGAAGAGGGCGTTCAGGGGTGCCTTGTATACAGCAGGCAGATCCCTCCCCATTGGGGTAGGCTGTTCACTGTAATCCAGCTATTTGTGAAATTGGTGAATTGGACAGAGCTCCTTTGGACATCCCGGTGTTCTTAGGGTTTGGTTTTGTTTTGTTTTTTGGCTGTTAGGTGTTGGCATTTAAATACACAGCTGAGTGTGTTTTACTGGTGACCATGGCAGCAGTCATTGTCATTACTTATCAGTTGAACTTGCTGCCAGGGTCTTAACTTCTGACACATCTTAAGGGGCTTTCAAAGGATTTCACTAGCACTTCTGTGACTGGTTTACCAATAAATGATGGAATGGTTTGTTTGTTTATATTTTGATGTCACTATTTTAATGGGCAACTGTCTTACACCCCTCCCAAAGATGCCTATCCCTCCCCCCCCGCTTTTCTGAAGCGGGTGTCTAGGGGTTGGGAGTTCTGAACTTCCATGTGGACATTTTAGGAAGTAAGCTGAACCTTCACTGTTTGGTCTCCACTTAAGAGGCATTCACATGTAGAACTATGTCATCACTGTTCGCTGTCTGTGGCTGGAGCGTGTGGCAGTTAATGATCCCAGTTACAAAGCCTGTTTTTGTAGAAGGTACCCAAAGACTTCACTCCCCTGCAAAGTTGCTGCCTTTTAAAAATTGTGTGTTTGTATGTATATGTATGTGTGTGTGCGTATGTGTGTATTACATGTATGTACGTGTGTGTGTGTGTGTGTGTGTGTGTGTGTGTGTATGTGTGGTTTGCCTGTATGTATGTCTGTGCACCACATGCGTGCAGTGCCTGAAGAGGTCAGAAGTATTAGATCCTTTGGAACTGGAGTTACAACCATCACGTCAGTGCTAGGAATCGAACCCTAGGTCCTCTGGAAGAGCAGCCGACGCTCTTAGCCTCTGAGCCGTCTCTCCAGCCCTGCAATGTATTTTTTATATAAGACTATATATTTAAAAATCAATGTAACAGTGCCGAATGTCCTCATTCACTGGAGAGGCCAGTTGTCTGTGAGCTTCTGAGTGGGATTCTGTCTCACTGTTCTTTGACTCTGCAGGCTCTGGACTGCAATAGTTTCATGTGCATAGGAAGGTTAATAGGAGAACCAAGCCCTGGCATTTTCCTGTCAGGAACATTGCTTCCTGTATGCCTGTTGAGAAGATCCTTAAAAATGTGGTCAAAACAGTATATTGATACTTCAGATGCCAAGTGAAATAGTTTTAAACATTTTTGTAATTGCTTCTAATTGTAGAAGTAATTTGTGAATAAATTTTCAATGGAGAAAAAATATGTAACCGTAGAACTAAGAAAATTTTCTGTGACTAGTCCTCTTCAGTTCTGGTTTCTTTGGCATGGGTAAGTCTTTCACAAGCTAGCCTATATTGTTCTAGAAATACACATGAGCCAAGGGCACCCAGACTCCCATCTGACTTATATAAAATATGGTTGAAATACAGTTTAAATATCTCTGGATGCTCTTGCACTACAACAGCTGAGTTGTGCAGCTACAAAATGGAACACACAGTCCACTGTGCTGGAAAAGCGCCAAGGTTTGTTGATCCTGCTCTAGATACGTTTGCTTGTTTCCTTTTGTTTTGCTTTGCCTTTTTTTAAACAGAGCCTCTGTGTAGCCTTCCTTGCCTTGACCCCCCGACCCTCCTGCATACTGTGGATATAGGCCTGCACCACCATTCCGGACTTAGATAATTTTCTTTACATCTTTAAATGTTTAAACTAATATGTAATTTGTAAGTCATATCAGATAGTTCTGTTCAACACTTGCTTTTTTTTCACTTATCACCACAATTACTTGGAAAAACACATTTACAGTTTGAGAAGTGAGCATGCTAAGTCCACCAATTTAAAGGAAATAGGATTAATGAACCCGGTCTGAGACTCAAAACCTACCAGTGGGAACAACCTAAGGCAGACATTTTGTTTTTAATTCCCAAGCAGAACTTCCATTTCAGAATCTGAGACAATCTCAAAATTGTAGCACATGTGTTAGAAACATGAAAATATTGAATATCAAAGCTTCTAGAAACGTCTACCAGCTGAACCGGTTCAGTGTTTTATTCAGACTCTGAGCCTCACAAACATTAAGGTATTTGTATTGAAAACCTCATTGGTAGGTTTTGAGCATGACTTAGCTTGTCAACTCATAGCAGCTTCAGTGGCCTACAGCTGAAATACCTTATTTTTATAATTTACATGGAATACAACTTTCAGTGGCTCATCAGTCAAAAGTATTATAGTCTGTCAGAGCATTTGCGGGGTTTTTGAAAAACACGATATAATATGAAAAAATCCCTATTTCAGTAATATCACTTCTGACAAGATATTGGTAGTTATCCTCCTAGCAACCAGACAAGAAACATCCAGCTGATTGACGGTCTGGCCGTTTGGAAATCAATGCATTGACAGTGTTAGAATATTTGTATACACTGAAGAGTCAGTGGAGTTCTCGTGATAACCGCTAGTACAGCGTTTGTCTAGGCAGCACAGGGCCCCAGGTTCTGTTCCCAGAACCTGACTCCCTTTGTGAGTGTGTGTGTGTGTGTGTGTGTGTGTGTGTGTGTGTGTGTTTCAGTTAGATTCAGATGTAGTCACTGTAGCGTGTTCATGTGGTTTGGGTATGAAATGTTCCCGTAAAAATTGTATGTATTGAACGCTTGGTTCTTTGATGCAGTAGTTACAAGCTAGGCTTTGGGGATGTGATTGTATTGGGATCCTTTTGACTTGATCATGAACTAACCCACTGGCCGACTCATAATTTGATGGCTGTTATTCAAAGGAGGTAGAAACTAAGAGGCTGGGCCAAGTGAAGGTTTCAGGTCACCATGCGTGTGTCTCTGGAGGATGGATCTTACTCCTGGCCCCTCTGCTCGTGTATGCTTCTCTGCTGTGTCATGCTCTTCCACCATGATGATTCACCCTCAACAGTAAGTCGGATACGATAGAGTCAAGGGTCCATGGCCTGCAGCAACCACTGGACCTTTAAGGCAAAATGTATCTTGTCACAATGACTAAATGTCTAACACATGACTCAAAGCATTAAACCAATATAGAAATGTAATATGTTCTAGAATTGTAAGAAAATCTTTTGCTTCTATTAAACAAGTAACCATCAATGGTCATGTGAATTAACATTTTTCGGGGCTTAGACATAGCTACCCACCTCTGATGAGATCTCCACTTTCCCAAAGACATAGCTTTCAGACACAGTGTAATGTTTGCTCATGAGAGGCACACCATTTGAACCCAAAGTACTGTAGAGGTTGGATGAAACTGCATGAAAGGTAGTGACATGCGTTAACCCTCACATAAAATCATGTGAACATCCAGAGTTATGAGACTCCCACCTCCAGCTCGTCCTCGCTGTGTCCTCCACACTTTCCCTCCTTTGTTGATCTTAACTAGATTTATTTTCAGCCTGGCGGTGGTAAAAGAAGAAACATAAAATGCAACCCAACACTCAGAGAACTACCTATTCCTAATTCATAAATTCAGTCTTGGGTCACTCATTGCTGCCAAGAAGCGACTCGCCTAGAAAACAATCACAGTTCGTATTCTTTACAGTAGGCAGAAGAGGTTCTTGCCAGTGATAATGGCCTCTGTGTCCGAGCCAGCAACAACTGCCTGGTGGTCTTCAACAGAGGAATAAAAGGGAAAACCATTGGAGCAAACTCTGCTATTCAGTTTCTTGGCCTAGAAACCACACAGATCAGAGGAAAGCAGCTGGAAGGCAGCTGGCCCTGGCCAACCTTGATGACCAAAAAAAAAAAAAAAAAAAAAAGTGGACATTTTGTCAGGGGAAACTGAGTGTTTCTGAGTTCTCATGAGGTGCATTGTATGTTGCTAGTATTAGAGGGAACATCGTAAATTACAGACAAGACCTTTCTTTCCCAAATTATAGCCCTGATTTAGAAAAAACAAGGCAAACACATCATAATGAGCATGCAAATGGGAATCTTTGTAGTACCAAGATTCTTAAGGATTTTATTACTTAAAACTATGGCTGAATGTATAAAATGCCTCCATAGCTCACTGAAAGCCAATCTGTTATATGCACACAAATAAAATGACATAATCGATAAATATTTCTTTCTTGTAAAAACAGTTGGGGGGTAGGCTAAGTGGTTCAGCTGGCAAAAGAGCTTGCAGCACAAGCCAAATGACCTGAGTTTGCTTCCTAGAACCCCGGGTGGGAATAGAATTAACTCCTGAAGGCTGGCCTCTGACTTTCACTCCCATGCTGTGGCATACACGTACCTGTACTCACACACATCACATGCACACGCACAACAAACAACAATACTACAACAACAACAATAAATGTTCTTTAGAAAGGAAAAGAATACAAGCTCACAGTGTAAAGCACATAATCGCACAATGAAGATTCACTGCTTAAGAAAGGACTTTATCAAGTACCATATCATCACTTCTGTGAACTTGTTAGATTTCACTTGCAAATTTTAAGATCCTGTCTGACTTCTTGTCTTGAAGGTATTACCTGTTACCACCACTTAACTATTCAGCACCATTTTCATACTAACATTTTAAAAAAGTTAAGAAAATGTACACAAAGCATTGATTTAAAAAGAAAACTCAAACTTGTCAGCATGAGAAAAATACTAGACATTTTTAGACTTCTGTTTAGTTTAGTTATGTTGTGCTGTGTGTTGTATAAAGAATAGTTAGAAAGCAGCACTCGGGAGAGCAGGCCCTGCACCTTGCCTGGACAGCACAGTAGAATGTCTTCAGCTGCAAGGGAATTTTGTTCCCTGAGGTACCGACTCTTTCAAAGCTACTAAGGGAACTTATCTAAATCTAAAAAACTCACAATTCAATGGTTTGAGGTAGAATTCTGTTCCCTCAGAGAGGCTGAATAGCAAGTAGCTAACTTTCTCCTTTTGCTGGCATCTTCCAAAAAATCCAGTATTCTTCTCTCAGCCCCCATTTAAAAACCCTTGCTACACGTGGTTCCTCCCTACCACTTCCTGTCAACTTTGTACTGACTCAGCCTCCTGCTTACAAGTTAATTTTATTTAATCAAACATCTTTGAATTGTTAACAACAGCAGTAGGAAAAAATATAACACACTTTAAAATAATATTCCCCAACAGATGTGAGCATGAGAGAGCTGGTTCTGCCCTCATCTCCCACCAGGTGGCATTGGCAAGGAAAAGATCCCCACATCTTTTTATACCTGCAGCAGGTGGAAGAACTGGCCTAAGAGACATGAGAGCTGGAAAGCTGGTCCTGCCCCTCACCATCTGCAGCACTTGGGAGAGCAGGCCCAGCACCTCACCTGGACAACACAGTAGAGCTAGCCCAGGTGGTATGAGTGTGGAAGAACTGGCCCCACCTCTTGCCTACAGCATTGGGTAAGCTAGCCAGGGAAGTGCTGGAGAACTTGACCTGGTGGTGAGTATGCAGGAGAGCTGGCAGACTGACCAACTTAGCTGCCATGCAGGTCCAGATCCAAAACTATGAATTGGCCACCCAACATCCACCCCATCTATGAACTGCTGGAGCATGTGAAGGAAACAGTCTGCAGATCCAAAGCTGCATGATATCCACAACACAGTGTAGCTACAAGATATCCAAGAAGAGTCCTTGTGAGGATCGAGTATTAATAGTGTAGCAGAAGCCAGAGGCCTCAAACCAGACCAACGACTCATTGCAGTGAACATTTGCAAGTAAAGATGTATGGACTAAAGGATATACTGTGTTATTCACTATGACACACTACAGCTTCCATGAAAAGATTTCTTTTTCTTTATTTTATTTTATTTTGGGAGGAAGTTGGAAGGGAGGAGGGTAGATATGAAGGAATAGAGAGAAGAGTGGGATTGGAGTGCATGATGTGAAATCCACAAAGAATCAATAAAAAAAAAAAAAAGAAAGAAAAGAACAGGCAGCAAGCAATCTACTCATAACCCGCTTTACAATGTGCTACTGCAGGATACAGGAACGATGAGGTAAAGGAGGGTTCTAGAGATTATTCTACTTGCTTGACAGAAGGTCAATGCTGCTTTGACCCCCACCCCCCAGCTTCTGGTCACTGTTACTCCACTCTTGAGTCTATGAGCTTAACAATTTCGATAACACATATAGGTCAAACCATATCATATTCATACATTACTATTTCACAGATCTTTCTACACTGATGCATAATGAAGAATTTCTGTTTTAGAGGCTGAATAGGATTCTACCTCACGTCTCTGCACATTGTCTTTATTGTTTCACTTCCACTTATCCTTCCAGATATTCAGGATGTTTTCACTCTTGGTTACTTTGAATAGTGAAGCAGTTATCCTGGGCATACTAATCTCTCTTTAAAATCCTGGTTGAAATTCTCAGTGAGAAATACCCTGAAGTAGGAATGCTAGATCGCACGGAAATTCTATTTAATTTTTTTTAGGAGCTGTCAGTTGCTTCACACTGTTGCATTCCCAGCAGCTCTGTGCAGAGCAAACCAATTAAAAGGCATCTGCATAGCAAAGGAAACAATCCCTGCAGTGGAAAGGCAGCATAAGAACCGATTATGAGAGGTTGGAGGGGTAGCGCAGTGATGAAGAGTGCTTGCTGCTCTTCCAGAGGATCCAAGTATCCGTGCAAGTGGTTCACAACCACCTGTAACTCTAACCCCAGTTGTCTGACACCTTCTTCTGGGCTCTGTGCTCACGTGGCACACACATATGGATACACACACGTAAATAAAAATCTTCTTTAGCAATAAATGAATATTGAAAAAAATCTGATAAAAGATTTGTCCCTAAAGTATATAAAGATATAAATCTTTTATTGAACTTTTGTTTTCAATAATTTAAACAACTACGCCTGTTTTTTAAAAGATATACACTTCCTTATGCCCCTATCAGGATGGTGTTCAAATACGTGGGGCCAAACAGCCATGGACTGAACGTGAGCCGAACTGAACCTTCCCTCCTCTAAGTTATTGAAGCCAGGCATTCTGTGACAACGAAGACAATGTTAGCTAATACGGTGTGCAATTTTTATTTTAACCCTTTAAAAGTGATCTAAGCAGTTACATGGGCGTGCCTCAGTTTGACTGTAGTTCTGAAAAAAATCAACTATAAATGATATTTAGGGAGCTACTGAAGATATGTGATAGCAGATATTTGGAAATATTGGGTGTTGTTGTTAGGTTTTTATGGTATGGCAATGATTTTGTAGTTCCTGTTTAATGTAATACTCACCTAGGTGACTATGGAAGAAACGCCACAGTATCTGAAACATTATAAATGCCTGCAAAATATTAAGGCAAAACATACATGAATTTTATCACATTTTACTTTTTTGTGTTTCTGTTTCCTAGTGGAGGAAATAAGACATTCAGAAAAAGCAAAAGAAAAATGTTTCCAAGCAAGCGTAGACACGGCTGCTCCCCACACACTATTAACACCCCAAGGTCCTTGAGCATGTGTGTTTAATATTCACATTATGTATTTGTAATATACTAGGTATTTACATATATTATATATACTATATACTCAGACAGGACATAATTTTGCTAATATCAAGATAGTATATTTAATGTTATAGTCTTATTTTAATGGTTGAATAGTAGCATTGTATTGCCTGGGTGAATTCTAATTTATTATCCCATCTCCTCCAGTGAAAGCTTGCCATTACTCTGCTCCAGCTCTCTCTGCTTGTGCCTGAGGCATTTCTTAAGTGTGTGTAACTTAGTGTGCTTCTAAATTCCCTCCTGGTGAGACCTCAGCTGTTTGTTATGTTTTCTTATTCATTCTGTCAGTGAGATTTTCCTCGAATTTGCATTAGCTCAGAAGAACGTTTTTATCTAGATGTATATAGCTTACACATAACAAATTGGTTGCATATCTCTCTGCCCACTGATACTTTATTTAGCAGACTAATCTGATATGCTACCTACTTCTCAAGTTATAATAACATTCATGGTAGTGGTGACCTTGATAAAGTTTCTGGGTCTCCAAGACAGGAGCTGATTGCTTGCAGCTACATTACACTAAGCTAATGCAATAAAGAATTGTTCTCATGTTGATAAGATAATATTATTTGAAAGAAGGGAGAGTGTTACTGTGTTAGAAAAAATGCAGAATGCACACAGCATGGCAACTTGTGGCTTTGGAACGTAGGTTCTTTCCATTGTAATAATATCATTTTGAATTTGGTAACTTGACATTAAAAAAAAAACCTTGCATTCAAATGATGGCTAACTGCTTTCACCTTTGGGGAACTTAGAGATTTTCTCTGCCAATTTTGCCACCTGTAATATGAACTTTGAAGCAATACCAATATCTCATAGGTGTGTTATAAACATTCAGTGGAAGCATGTGTAGAAAGCTTTTTGTAACTGTAAAGACTAGTGATAGGGATTGGAGTGTGGGGGGTGGTGCCTGTAAGAACTAGTAGCAATAACAGGAAGAGTAACAAAAGAAAAAGAAACGTTGGTAATATGTAACCTACTGCAATATTTACTTTTGAGATGAATGTCCTGAGGAGAACCTGGTCTCAACCCCATGCATTCATGATAATGTAATTTTAGGGACTGTACAAACCACTGTAAAATAAATCTTATTTACATGCAGGTGGGAAAAAGAGGTATGACTTGCCCCTAGAATTCAATTATGAAAATCAATGTTTATTTTACAGTTCAGTCTTTCTAGGAAAGGTCCCATTCTGCTATAAATCATAACAGTTTATAGTAAGGTCTGAGTCTTCTAAGTAAGTTATTTCTACTAAATGTACAGATCTTCAGTTTTTCAGTATTACTAATTTTACACAAGTATTACTCCAATTTGAATTCATTTTTTCTGTCACTCTTGTCTTGATTATCATAGAGAAAAGTACTCTCTATAAGTAAGTGACATGAAATAGCAGTAAGATTAACTATCTCATATAATAAATTCACTTCAGAATCCCATTTTGTGATTTCCCCTTCTTTAAAAAAAATGGAAGATGGACAAATTTCTAAAGATTAAATTAGCATCATTTACTTTCTTAACATTAAACAGCAGGCATTTTGAAACCCAGAAGACTTCTATTACAAATGAAAAATGGTTTTATGTAGTGGTGCATCCCTGCTGTCCCAGCTCTCAAAGGCTGAAGCAGGAGGATTGTGAGCTCTAGTCCAACCTAAGCTACATAGCAAGACACTGTCTCACAACAACAGAATTAAACAAAATAACAAAACCTAACCAAACAAACAAACAAAGTACAGTTTTGTATGTGGTATTTTTATAGGAATTAAGAATGTGAGAGGGAATTCCAATTGGGAGTAAACGTCAAGGAATAAATCAATGAAAAGGCACATGTACTATGGAGAGTGTAGCTCAGGCTGGCCTTGAAGTTGTAGCCATCTTGCTTCAGCCTCCTACACACTGGCTCACAGCTCTGCCCCAGAATGCTAAATCAGCAATGTTTTAACAGTGGATGGTTTTACAGAGTCTCATGTCCTCACCAGAGTTAGAAGATGATGATACAATTTCATTTGCATTTTTGGGTGGTTTTTTGTTTGTTTGTTTGTTTGTTTGTTTGTTTTTGAGACAGGGTCTCTTTGTGTGGCCCTGGGTGTTCTGGAATTCGCTCTGTAGACCAGGCTGTCCTTGAACTCAGAGGTCTGCCTGCCTCTGCCTGTTTATTTTGCATTCTTAACCATGAAGTCTCTCCGATTAGATCTTCCCAAGCCTGGGTCTTCCTCCTGTCTGTAAATTGATTCTTTATGGGGGGATGTGGCTCAAGGTATGACAGCACTATGAAGCTGGAGAAGACTGGAACTTTGTGGGAAAGTGGAGGGAGGTCAAGGGAAGATCAAATGGACAGTAGAAAGAGTATGGGCATGGCGAACATGCCTGTACTGCTCTGTGCACATGTGGTCAGAATATAGCATTGTAGGGTCTGGTCTCATGCACATAAATCCCTTCTGGAATTCATACCTTCAGCCTTGCAAGAGCACGGATCCCTGCAGCACCAAACTTGCCATGACTGCTCTGGGAGGAGCCAGTCAGAGGTGGGAAAAGGGGATGCACAATTTACCTTTCAGAAACTCTGTTTTGGGGAAAGCCAGTTTCCTGCACATTGGAAGATGTGGCTCTCAGTGGCCCTTAACCTGAACCCAGCTTCTCAAAGTACTTGACTTTTAACGAAGAATTGCTTTTCTGGGAATACAATTCTTATATTGTTAGAAATTGAGGAAGACGGTTAGAACTGGCACATGAGGCCTGTTCACTGGCCTGGCTGGGTTCACTTTAAATTCTCAAATGAAAGCCAATCAGTAGGACGTTCTCACTGGCGATTGCCGAGGTCTCTATTCTCCTTCTTATCCTGGCCAGGAACTATAACTAACAACTAGATAGCAGAGATGGAAACATGCTGCTTTCAGCAGATTGAAATACTCCGTCTTCTGCTTGGAACTCTAGCATCCATAGTAACTACAGTGGAGCTGAGTGGTTCGTGACAAGGGCTTCTCACAATGCAGCTAAACACTACACCTGTTAGATTATCCTTGACAGGATTATTAACAAGATTAGTGTATCTTGGACTAGCTTGCCATTAGTAGCTCGTCTTTCTATCTTTTTTCCTTGCTTCCAGTTAGCAAGTATACAGAATTCTTCCAGTGTTGTATTAGCGAGCTCTGATGTGTGGGTGCATTCGATTTGAACTCTTCTCTTTTTTTTTTTTTTTTT
>CABHPH010133134.1:30556-41043 GCA_902168325.1 Peromyscus nudipes | reverse complement strand
TGGGGGTGACAAGGTTGAGCGTCTTGAGAAGGTCATGGTCGAGGGCATGGCTGGCTTCCGGCTTGATGCTTTGAGGTCGCCACCTGCTGCCCTCCGGCTGCGATGGCCCGGGAAGCTGAGGGGTTTTTTTGGGGGGGGGCTGCTGCGGTGGGGGCAGGTGTTGTGCCGTTCCTTAGGAGTACCCTTCTTGGATGCTGTCCCACACCGTTGATCAGTAACCTGCTAGTATGTGGTCTTAGGAAGCTTGGGGTTCTCTTTTTTTCCCCCTGGGGGTGGGGTTTGAAGTTTTGAGTGACCCAGGGATAGTTTAGAGCATGACCTTTGGGTTATGGCCAGTTCGGGTTTTTGCCTGCGTTTTGTTGAATGGATTTTCCTTCAGTGGCATGGGTTGGACCTTGTCTCAAAAGAATAGGTTAAAGAACACATACAAGGCACTGTGTTGGGATCTATCTAGGTATGCAAAAACAAGTTAAATACCCAGTTAGTGTCAAGTATTTGTATGAATACATCCTCATGGAATGAGGTTATACGGGAGGTAAGAGTGTTCATTTGGTTAGTATTCTAATCACCAGAAAAAGGAAGATGGGTACTTCGGTTTTAGCACCAGAGAGAAACTGACAATTGAATGACCCAAAGAAGAACGTTGGGGTCAAGCAAGAAGATTTAGGAACTTATCTGGAGTGGGAGACCCATAGACTGAGGGTGCTTCAATTTATTTGCACTATGCCATTGGACAAATCACTCAACATTCCAGGCCTTAGCTTCTTTTGGTACACAGGTGGACACGGCCCTGAGGTGGGGAGCAGTTCATGAGATGCAGGGCTTGGCGTGAGTAACTGCTTTCCTGCTGTAATAGAAGTAATTTGGGGCCTTGCCTGTGTTCGTGTGTTAGGCCTGAGCAGTGAACCTTCAGCAGTCAATGCCTTTGCTTTTACCACATCTCTTCATCCCCAATCCATTTTACGTTCCTTTAGTCTAGTGGTCCTCAACCTATGTGTGGGCCAAGACCTCTTTGGGGGGGGGGTGCATATATCATATCCTGCACATCAGATATTTACATTATGGTTCATAACAACAAAATTAAAGTTATGAAGTAGCAACTAAATAATTTCATGGTTGGGGGTCACCACAACATGAGGAACTGTGTTAAAGGGTCTCAGCATTAGGAAGGTTGAGAACCACTACTCTAGTCCTTAACATGAGGCCTGAGGCCAGTGTTGAAGTGCTGTTGATCTCTGTCATGTTTGGGAAACAGTGAACACATTTTAGCGATAGGCTCTTGGTCTGGATGTTCAGCAGATCTGGGTCCCATTTTTTTTCTGCATAATGTTAGACCTTTTACTTGCTTCCCTGAACCGGGTAGTTAGTCGTGTCTGTGAGGGAGAGGTGCCAGTTGTCTCCGTAGAGCTGATCTTTTGTCATTCAGGACGCAGGTGTCTCTGTAGAAGAAGCTTTGTCTTAACATGATTCAAAAAGTGACCCTGCAGACCAGCAAGGCGGCTCATTTAGAAAAGGCACTTTCCCTGCAAGCCTGATGACCTCAGTTTGACCCCCAGGATCCAGGTCAAAGGAGAGAAAGGCTCCTGCAGCTTGTCCTCTGACCTCCACAAGTGTGCACACATAAAAAAGAAAAATGGAAGCAGTGACGTCACTGAATCTGAGCCTTGTCTGTGGCGTGACCCACCTGTGTGCCATGACTTGTTCAGTGTCCGAGGTGGAAAGGAAGCTGTTGGAGCACAGTGCTTGGTTTGGTTCACAAAGCTGTGTGCTCGGGTCTCAGTAGGCAGTAAAGTAGGATTTGTTTACTTTTCCTGGACTTTACACACTTTTCCCTGCAGTCTCCTTTAACGTCTTTTGATCCTCAACCCCCCCTCAAGACTGGGTTTCTCTGGCTCTCCTGGAACTCATTTGTAGACCAGTTTGGCCTTGAACTCATAGAGACCCACCTGCCTCTAGCTCCCAGTAAAGGCATGTGCCGCCACCGCCTGGCTATCCCACAACTTCTAAGCCTGCTTAGATCTTTCCATCTGAAAAACACAACCTTTTCTCAGGGCTCTATTTATTATAGGAGCTTCTTGGTCTCTTTCCTGCTCAGGGTCCCTTGTCCCCTTTGCTCATTTTTCATTTACTCTAATATTCTGTTCTCTGCCTGAGGCCATCAATGTCTTACTACTTTTTTTTTTTTTTTTTTTTTTGAGACAGAATGTATGTAGCCCTTGCTGTCTTGGGACTTGTACCAGCTTGGCCTAGAACTCACAGAGAACCACCTGCCTCTGCCTCCTGAGTGCTGAAATTAAAGGTGTGTGCCGTATGCCTCGAGTTTTTACTTTTAAAAAAAAAACAACTTTTGTTTTGTGTGTTTGTGTGTGTGGTGCCTTCAGAGGCCAGAAGAGCATGTCAGATCCCCTGGAGTTGTAGTTAGATGCAGTTGTGAGCTGTCTGGCATGGGTACTGGGAACTGAACTTGGGTCCTCTGGAAAAGCAGGAAGCGTTCTTAACTGCTGAGCTACCTTTCCAGCCCCATTTATTTATTTTTTTAAATCATAAAGGTCATGTTCCTTGAGGAATACTACATTGCAGAGAGAGAACACCAAAAACCTTCCTAACTGTCACCGAGAGAGCCGTTGGTATTCCGTTAGTATATCTTCCCAGTCATTTATGAATATGTGGCTTTGTGTTGGCTTTACATCACTTTTGCAGAAGACATTGTGATTACCAAATCTGTGTTCTGGGCCTGAATCTCTGGCATCTCCAGCTTTCCTTTCCTTCTGTGATGGCCCTTTCCCAGTGCTAGGATGGCACTGTCAATTTCTTGCATCCCAGGATTTTTTTGCAGCTACCTCCTTGCCGCGTTCCCCCATGTTCATATATCAGACGCTGGTGTACTCGGAGGTTTTGCTGTCGTGTGTCAGACGCTCGTGTGCTGGGAGATTTTGCTGTTGTGTGTCAGACGCTCGTGTACTCGGAGGTTTGCTGTCGTGTGTCAGACGCTCGTGTGCTTGGAGGTTTGCTGTCGTGTGTCAGACGCTCGTGTGCTCGGAGGTTTGCTGTCGTGTGTCAGATGCTCGTGTACTCGGAGGTTTGCTGTCGTGTGTCAGATGCTTGTGTACTGGGAACTTTTGCTGCTGGCAGCTCACATCTCCTCACTGTGCGCATTCTCCTTGTAGAAGACCCTTTTGTTTTCAGTGGCTTAGTCATTACTTGCCTCTCCAGCACAGGAGGTTGCATTGTCTCCTGGACGTGGGCCGTAGCTCCCTCATGCTCAGCGACAGGTCCTTCAAACCCAGCACATCTTGAGTGGAACTCAGCTTTTCTCCCAAGTCTGTGCTGTGAGTGTTGTTGTTTCTGTTACTTAGAAAGAACCCACACGTGTTTATTCTTGCTCCCCCCCCCAATATCTCATTCTCTCTTCATCAACAAATGATAAAATGCTGGAGTTCTGCTTCATTTGGAATGGATACCCCAACTCTCCTGCCCCACCATCCTTTCTCTAGAGTTCCTGATAACCTTGATTTCGTCCCTTCAGATTCACAGTTAAGCACTCTGGTGGCCCCTGCTGTTTCCAGGGTAAGGTCCTACCCGGTGCTTTCATGGTGATTTGGAAACAAGATGCCTCACCTTTTCTGTCTTTCCATGGCAGGCTGTAAAAACTACAGTGAGGGCTGTTTCCCTAGGAATCTTGTGAAAGTGCATAGTCTGATTGTGGAGATCTGGCCAGGACCGAGACGAAATGTCTTAACAAGCCTCCAGATAATAGAGGTGCTGTGGGGCTGAGTCAGGAGGGCCCCCTGGGCCAAGGTGCATAGCTTTCTGCTTTTGAGTCTGATGCTCATTCTCGTACTGAGAAGTCCACATCTTCTGAAGGCTTTTCAGCTGCTGCTTCCATGTGAGTTCCTTTGATGTCCTCTTCTGAGCTCCTGTAAGGGTGAGATGCCACTCGTCCTGTTAGCATGAGTGAGCACCGGATGCTGTTCTCTGCTCCACTGTACACCTGTTCTTAGGTCTTAGAGGCAAGGACTAGATCTTACCGTTTGCCTCCCTTGACGTCCGCTTTGCTCATGGAGTAGGTGTCGGACATTTGTTGACTAAGTAAATCAAGGACCGTCGTACACTGAGAGAGGGGTAGTCTGAGATGAAGCTTACAAGCCCTTAGTCCATCCTATGCTGTAGTGCAGCTCTGCATGGTGCTTTCCGGCTGTGCTATGTCTGACTTAGGTGAATAGGCCTTATCGAGTAGAATTGCTTGATCTGTTTGCAAAATCGAAGCACCCAGAAGTGTGCACCCCTGTATTCTTGGGTCTTGCCCTCCAGTTTACTTTTTAGTATTTGTCTCTTTTTTGGAAGCAATTCTTCTGGCCCTTACCTTCTCCATGAGGAGGATGAGGAGGCTTTCCTTTCTCCTGTTCTTTTCTGAAGCTGCTTGTGTTTCTCCTGAGATTTTAAAGTAATCCTCATGTGTTTTAGAGGAATGATAAACTGGAAGCTAAGTCTCTGTGAAAGTGGACCTAAATTGATAATTGTGGCCTAAAGGTGAAGATTGCTAGTCTCTATGAGAGTTGTCATAGAGACAGAAGAAAACTTCTTCCTTTTTACCTGGCATTTTGGAAAGCTCTTAGAGCCTGAATCCTTTGGGCCTCTGAAACCTAAGACTCAGCCCTGCTCTCTGTTTATAAGTTTGTGAAAGCTATGGCAGTCCCATTTATTGATGTTACGTGCTCATAAGATGATACGTGATTGGTATTTCACAGAGAAGGGCAGCCAGGTTTGTTTTCGGGAAGGAGACCAACAGATCAAGCGTGCATGCAGGCATTCTTGCGTGCCTGTAGGTTTCTTTCTCAATGTGTGTAGGTGATGTGCCACTGTGGGCTTATGAGGTCAGAGGACAACTTTCCAGAGCCAGTTCTCCTTGTGGAGAACTGTGGAACCAGGGACAGAACTCAAGTCAGACTTAGAGGCAAGTGCCTTTAGTCCTGAGCACCTCCCAGCCCAAGAGAGAGCCGCATCTTTCAAGAGGACATGTACTGCAGATTCAGTGTTCAAAGGCTAAAGACATCCATGGACTTGGAAGCCACACTTTGATCTTATGCAGGCTGGTGAAATTTGGTACTACAGGTTGATGCCATACTAGCTCCATGATTGACTGTGGTAGGGTCTCGACCCAGAGGAGGATTTTGAATGTGATGGATCTTGACAAAATTTGTTTAGACTGTGAGAAGGAAGCCAGCATAGCCAGTTAGGAATGGTGTTGGTACTGCAGACTGGGCCCTCAACTAGCGGGGCAGAGCTGAAAATCTTCCTTTCCTGGAGAGAGAACAGGAGGTTGGTGAGTGTTAGAACTTGGAAGAGTAGATTTGGAGACCAGGACAAGCAAGGGTCATTAGTACAAACCCTGATCCAGACTGACCCTTCGCATGCGGAGTACCCACAGCTCGTTCTCTGGGCTGATAATACAAGTAGGGAGATGGAAGCTTCTCAGACTGTGCTTCTTGATTCTGAGATAGTCTGGAATGTGTTTTAGATGCTGAAGGGGATGACTTATAGATAGAAAATTCATTTAAGGGGCTGGAGAGATGGCTCAGAGGTTAAGAGCACTGGCTGCTCTTCCAGAGGTCCTGAGTTCATTCCCAGCAACCACATGGTAACTCACAACCATCTGTAATGAGATCTGGTGCCCTCTTCTGGCCTGTAGGGATACATGTAGACAGAACACTGTATACATAATAAATAAATAAATCTAAAAAAAAAGTTCACTTATAAAAAAATCCATTTAAAAAGATTGGATTTTTATTAATGTGTATCTGTGTACGCACATGAGGACAGGTGCCTGCACAGGCCAGAAGAAGGTGTCAGATGACCTGGAGTTGGAGTTCCAAGTGGTTGTGAACCTTCTGACATGGGTGCTGGGAACCAAACATGGGTGCTCTGCAAGGGCGGTATGTGGCTCTTTGTGGCTGGGCTATCTTTTAGGCTCCATAAAAATGTTTCTTAAAAAGCAGTGGTTGGCATATAGTGTACATAATGCATATAAGACCTGGATGGTGTCTTTAGAGTCTAGTCCATGCCATTCTAATTGTATACCTTGCTCCATTTCACACCCCAGGCCCAAGTCTGGTTCAGGCATTCTCCAGCACTCTCTGCCATAACTAAGATAAGGCAGACAGCCCTTTGGACTGGAGAACCTCGTACAGATTCTGAAAAGAATTGCTGTTTCAGGACAGCAGCTGGAGCAAGTGGCCCTTCTGCCCTAAGATTCCTAGATTGTCATAAAGCATGAAATCATGTTGAGAGAGAGCTGAATTTGGCAAGGCTTTTGGAGTAATACTTCAAAGAGAAAAATCATTACAACTGAATTTTACACAAGTTTTAGAAAAATCACATTTACTGAATGCTTTCCATAAGAGAGCTATTGCTTGGCAGGTGGTGGTGGTGGTGGTGGTGGTGCACACCTTTAATTCCAGCACTTGGGAGGCAGAGGCAGGCGGATCTCTTGAGTCCTGGGCCAGCCTGGTCTACAAAGGGAATTCCAGGACAGCCAGGTCTACACAGAAAAACCCTGTCTTGAAAAACCAAGGGTAGGGGAGCTGTTACTTGTTGAGTATTGTTTTATTAGGGTTAGACGCTGCTTGCCTCCTGCCCCCCTTTTCACAAGGTAGACTTGTGTGTGGTGCAGGGGGTCAGCCCAGGGTCATCTTGGGGTTGGGCCAGGGCCCTATCACTGAGCTGCTCTAGGCAGATGTTTTTATTCCAGTAATGAGTCTCCCTGAATCATGCAGCTGTCACAGTGCAGCTTAGGTTTGAACAGGTCTTTGAAGGTGGTGAGTGGTGTTCAGATTTCATCTGACGGACTGAAGAAGGACCATGCTTTAAGAGATGCTGTGGTTGATTACCTATGCTAAGCTTACTTGCCAGGTCCATGAGTGTTGCCCAAATGTGGAACATTGTGTTCTGTCTGCAGATTTTTACTTGTTGGGCCCATTCTGAGTATTTGCTATTTAAATATTTAATATTTTTCTTTTTATTGGTCTTGGGTTTAAACTGACATTTAAAAAGCTGACATTAAAAAAACATTTTTACCTTCTGTGTATGTATGGTGTTTTGCCTACATGTGTATTTGTTGACCATGTGCATATAGTGCCCATGGAAGCCAGAAGAGGGCGTCAGATCCCCTGGAACTGGATTTGTAGATGGTTGTTAGTACTAGGTGGGTGCCGGGGATTGAACTCTGGTCTAGAATAGCAGCTGGTTCTCTTAACCACTGAGCTATCTCTCTAGCCCTTAAACGAACATTTTTATAACTTTATTTTGTCTTAAGCAAAAACGTTAATAAGAAAAGAGCTAAATTTGATAGTTACTATTTTTTTTTAATCATCAGAAAGTAAAACTTACAGAAATGGAAAATCCTTGCCTAAATGCAGTCTCAAAACCATCTTGCCTAGAAGTGTGTTGTAGACTAACTTCCTGGTCTCAGTTAATGCTCTTGCAAGGGAAACACTATTCTATCAGTTAAAAAATGTTTAGTTTTATGTGAGTGTTTTCCCACATGTATATCTGTATATCACCTGTGTGTCTGGTGCCCATGGAGGCCAGAAGGGGTGTCAGATCCCCTGGAACTATTGTTGCAACTGGTTGTGAGCTGCCATGTGGGTGCTGGGAACAGAACCTGGGTCCTGGAAGAGCAGCCTGTGCTCTTTAATCACTGAGCATCTCTCTTGCCCCGTCCTTTTAAGGTTTAGACGTAGAGACTTCTTGGGCTGCTCTAAGAGTGTCTAAGACTGAGTAATTTACAATTCGTGGTTTTGGAGGCTCCACATTATCTAGTTGTTCTTATCTGGGTTTACTTTTGACCACTTTGAAGTGCGGCTCCTGCATTGCAGCCGGTGATGTCTTTGAGATGGACCACCCAAATGCAGACATGCATTCTCTCATCGCATCTTTAACTAGCCTTTTCTGTGATTTGGGGAACATTGGTCAGTTTTCTCACGTGTAAGATGGGGGCTATCATAATCATTTACTGTTACCTAGCATGCATTAAAAAGTAGCTATAGCTGGGCGGTGGTGGCACACGCCTTTAATCCCAGCACTCGGGAGGCAGAGCCAGGCGGATCTCTGTGAGTTCGAGGCCAGCCTGGGCTACCAAGTGAGTTCCAGGAAAGGAGCAAAGCTACACAGAGAAACCCTGTCTCAAAAAAACAAAAAAAAACAAAAAAAACAAAACAAAACAAAACAAAAAACCAAAAAAGTAGCTATAAACAATTTTTTTGTCCTATATGCCTATCCTTATCTTTAACCCTGATAGCTCCAAAGTGACTTTAAACCAAGTCATTAACCAGGGGAGAAGAGTTTGAAGAATGTGTGTGATCAGCTAGCATAGTGCATATTCAGTTAAAAGGAAAGAGTAACACTTGAGTATCAAAAGAGTTGAAACAAAACCACGACAAATATTCTAACCATAAAATTTTAAAATATTTGTCGTGGTTTTGTTTCAACTCAATTCTATGGTTAGAAAGTATATGACCCAGGTTATAATTGGGCAGAAATTCTGAACAGATAGCTCGCTAGAGAAAACATAGACTTCACATAAGTATGAAAACTACCTAAGAGTTCATAGGTTATTAACAAATTGTAAATGAAGACACTGATGGGCTACCTCACCTGGAAGAGTGTCTACTTAAGCCCAAACACTGAAAACTAAATGTTCGCAGTAATACAAAGGAACAGCTCCCATTGGCTGCTGGAGGAATGCACATTGCATAGCTCTTTTGAAAGTTAGTTTCATAGCCACTTACAAAGTGAAAAGTAGACTTCACACTAAGTGTTTACCTAAGTGAGCTCAGCTCTTATGTCCTCACAAAAATTATACACATATGTGTAGTAGTTTTATTCAAAATTGGCAAAGTCCAAAATAGCCTTCAGTAGCTGAGTTAAAGTAAATTTACCCACACTGTGAAATATTATACACCCATAAGAAGAAATGGACCATCGTACTGTGGAAAGACATGGAAGAACTTGAGATGTTTCTGGCAAGGTGAGAGAAGCCATTCTGAAATGGCCGCATGTTACTGTGCAGTTGTGTGACACCTGGAAAAGACACTGTAGGAGTGTAAATGACCTGCACTTGCTGCAGAGGAGAGGAAGTCCGGAGCAATGATGGGGTGGGACACAGCAGTGACGTCATTCTCTCAGGTCCTGGAACAGTGATACATACTGTATTTGTCCGTGTGGGCATCTATACACAGAATGAGTATAACTGCCAGTGTCAGCTAGGGTGTCTTAGTTAGGGCTTCTAGTGCCCAGGTGGTGGAACACTGTGACCAAAAAGCAAGTTGGCGAAGAAAGGGTTTATTTGGCTTACATTTCCACACTGTAGTCCATCACTGAAGAAGTCAGGACAGGAACTCAAACAGGGCAGGCACCTGGAAGCAGGAGCTGATGCAGAGGCCATGGAGGGGTGCTACTTACTGGCTTGCTCCCCATGGCTTGCTCAGCCTGCTTTCTTATAGAACCCAGGACCACCAGCCCAGGGATGACACCACCCACCATGGGCTGAGCCCACTAACTTCAATCACTAATTAAATAATGAAGAAAATGACCCACAGGCTTGCCTACAGCTGGATCTCGTGGAGGCATTTTCTCGACTGAAGCTTCCTCCTCTCTTAAGACTCTCACTGTGCCAAGTTCACATAAAACTGGCCAGGACAGGGAGGTACCAGTGAGCAGTGGTTAGTTTGTCATTCTTGCAAATGCAGGACACTAATGTGGCTTGGTGGTTGGGGGAACTGGAGAGGGAGGTGTATGTGTGTGAGCTGTACTTTCCTGTATGCTTAAAAAAAGTTCTTTTAAAAAATTGGCACCGGCTTCAAGTTTATCATCCAGTCCCCTGGATGATAAACACTCTGCCACACTATTATTGTTTAAAAATAAAAAGACAGCAACAAAATAAACTTTAAAATGCCAGATTTTACCAGAGGAAACCCATGGGTAACTGGAATATGAATGGGGTTTACCAGAGGCTCAGGGTAAAGTGAGGTGTTTGACTTAAAACACGAAGAAGCTGTTATCAGTGATAGCTGCTTGAGATGATAAGGTTACATCAGTTGAGGCATTAGAATTTGGAGGCAGGATGCTGCAGCTTGTGCAAGCCTGTTTGGTGGACTCCTAACTCGTGTTGACCCAGCTTGACCAACCACGGACATGTCCCCTCCTTTCTGTCACAGCATGCCCATTGCTTGTGACCTGAGGCTCCTGTTCCTTCTAGGCATGTCAGAGTTGACATCAAAGTCAGTTCTGGTTGGAGTTAGGTCAGGGTAGAGCATTTGCTTTGCATGTGGGAGGCCCTGGTTCATTCACCAACCTTGTAAAAGGAAATGAACGGGGCGGGGGAAAAAAAAACAACAACAAATTCTGGACTGTATTATTAATGTACGCTAGCATTTAAAGCTCCAATGAACGTGTGTGTGTGTGTGTGTGTGTGTGTGTGTGTGTGTGTG